>JARHVA010003981.1:0-90000 GCA_037957365.1 Torreya grandis
CATTATTTGAGTGTTATTATGCTTAAGGTTATGTGGGTACTCATGAATGTTATTTTTATGGTTATTTTAATATCACATAAGGTAAAGCGGACAAGGTAAGATAATGAACAACACTAGAATGGTAAAGTGAAGAATATAATCAAGAGACAAATGTCATAATGAAAATATCAACTTAAGAACATTAGGATAAAAAGAGGGTACAATGTTTCTTTTATGATAAGGACTAAAAATATTCTTGAAGTGGGATTGGATTAAAGAACATAAGCCCTACAAATGCATAATATGAGCATGCTTTAAAGGAGAAAAAAGGTGTGTTGATAACAATCTATCAATTACACTCAAAATGTGTAGAGGGTTTAAAGGTTGAAGAGGTGATGGATAGGGTGAAGGGAGTAGTTGGAGGAGGGACAAAAAGAGGACCCATGTTTAACAGATAAAGACATTGAAAGAAGAAATGGATGTCTTGAAGCAGCGAACCTGGTGAGATTTCATGCATTAAATCAAGAGAGACAATGACACGAGGAAGAAAACATGTATATGCATGTATAAGTAATGTGACTGGTGACTACATTCCAATAAGTGAGAATTTATAGTGATAATGGAAGAAAATAAAGGAGATCCAACAAGGGATGAGGTGAAGGTAGACCAGGAGATGGATAAAGAGATAGGTAGAAGAGATAATGAGGTCACAAATAAAGATAAAGATGGATAAGGATGGAGGGAACCAAGCATGGATATAGAGGAGGAAAAAAAGAAGGTTGGGAATAACAAGGAATGTCATCAAGGGAGATGATAAAAATGAAATTAAATGGAGAAAAGTGAAGAAAAATAAAAGGTCGAAGATGGGGGTTTGAAGAATGTACTAAAAAAAGATAGATTGGAGAATTGAAAAGGATGGGAAGAGAAGTGTGATCATGAAGGGTAATGGGAGTATGAGAAATATGGTAGGCTATGATAGAATTGAAAAGAGGTCTAAAAGATAACAAAGAGAAAATAGTTTGGTGATGAGAATGAAAAACAAGGAAACACACAGAATAAAATGAAATAGGAGGAAAAAAGAGTGAAATCAGGACACAAAAAGGATGATAAGAGAGTGAAGAAGCATGTGATGACATGACTAAGTAAGCATAGATGATGATAAGAAAGGAGAAGAATAATGAAGAAAATCAAATGGTGGTGTTGGAGATGAGAATGGGATGGAAAATGTGAAAGGGGTTATAAAAACTAGGGAAAGTAAAGGATGGGTGGACAAGAAGCTAAAGAGATAAGGTATATTGCAATCAGCTTTTTAGAAGAGATTGAAAAGATGAATGGGTGATTAGAAGAGGTTAAAAATATAAAAAGTGGTGAGGTGGTGAAGAAATAGGGGAACACAATGAAAGGATATGAGATGAAAATAAGGTATGAAGATCAAGGATGATAAGAAGCAAAAGGAAGAATTTAAATAGGGATATAAAGCACAAACACTCACATAGATGCAAAAGATAAGTGAGTACTGAGATAGAGAGACAAAAAGGGGAATGCAAAGTGAAAAAAGCTAAGATTGATAAGAAAAAAGGTAAATTATGGAAGGTTTCTCAAAAGATATTGACCCAGTTAGAAGCTAGTTATGGAGGAAAAAAATGGAAAAGGTGGGGAGAGTGGCAAATCAATAGAGAGTGGTGGCACACATAAGAAAAAAATGGGATTTTAGAATAAATAGAAAGCATAACAGATTGAAAGATGGGAAAGAGGAAAACAAGAATTGAGAATTGGAATGAAGGTGGTTTATAAGTAGTGGAAGAGTAGTAAGAAGGTGGTATCAAAGAAGATAAGGAGGTAAAAGTGTCCATCGATGTGCAAGGGAATAAGACAATGTGGAATTGGTGAGGAAAAGAGAGTGAGGAAGAGGGTATGACAAGTTATCAAGGGAAAGGGGAAAGGATGAGGATGGTGGAAGAAGACAAAGGGAATAAAGGAAATAGTTGGTAAGAAGTGGAAAGAGGGATAAAAAACATGAAAAGTGGGTGAAGGAGCAAGCCACAAAGCATGCACAAGGAAAAGTGATGGGGAGGCCAACGAAGCAGATTAGGTAGTGTTTTATGGGAGATAAGAGGGTATAATGAGGAAGGTTTTAAATCCTTATGTTAAAAGAGATTGACAAGCTAGAAGGATAAATAAACACTAGGTAGAGAGGGAGGTGGTAAAGAGATAGGTAGAGAAGTGGAGGAAAAGATATTAGGTGAGAAGGGTAAATAAAGGATGTGATTGAGTTGACCTTAGTTATTAAGCACTATGTAGGTAGTCAAAAATACCTTAGGAAAATGTATTTATACTAGGGTTAGAGAATGGTTCTCAAATGGGTTGCCCCAATTTGATGGACCACATGGTCTAGTTTTGTTGAAGGTTTGCAAAGAAAGAGTGTGAATTGAAGGCAAGTTGGGGTTATAGAGAAAGGTATCCTTAGAAGGTGGGTTGATTTATGCTAATGTTATTCCTATTTTTTTATGGTTTTGATGGATGATAGTGGTGGCACATAAGTAGGTTAGATGACCATATTAGATGTGCAAAAAGACATGAAAATTTATGAGACATAGGTCCAATAGAATAGATGACTCAATGAGGAGAGAATAAGAAATGAGGTGTAATTATTTCTTATTGACAAGGACAAATTAAAACAAAACCCAAAGTTGTATTGACTTAAGGAACATAAGCCTTTTGAATGCATCGCATTAACATGCATTGGTTGGTAAAATAAGTTTATTGATCACAGTGTGCCAAGTAAGCTCAAAATCCCTTGATTTATAGATATTATAAAGGAAAGATGGGTGATAGGTGGTGTGAAAGATAAAGGGTAATATGTATGGTAACCTTATATGGGTAAGTTTTCCCCATCTATAGGTGACCAAAGAAAAATATTAGATAAGTTTATGTCATATACTATAAGTAGACTAATCAATGCAAGAAGTCTACATGTGAAAGCCAACTATGGCTTCCATCTTATTATGTTGTTTGAGAGCCAATTATGGATTTCAAGATTATTTAGAATTTGATTTGATTGTGATAGTGGGTCTTATGATTTATTGATGTATATGGGAAGATGATCATGTGGGAAGCTTCCAATAAATTAGCCTATTTTTGACAAAGTTGACTTAGCCATCCTTCAAGGGAGTGGTCTAAGTTTAGATGATTTTTTTAATGCCTTTTGATATTTGTCCTTAGAGGGAGTAGTCTACCTTAAGTGTAAGCATTTTTTTTGGGAAACTATCTTTCAAGGGAGCAGTTTGCAATGCTTAAGATATTGATCCAAGTAATATTTTGGTATCCAAATTATTTTTAGATGTGATATTTTTATACATGAACAAGTACAATTAGGTTTAGAGGTTTACCTTTATGAGTAAAAAACTTTAACACAAGAGGGTTCAATGATAGGTGAAAGGAAGTGGTTTGAGAGACAATGACCATCGGATTCCATCTTGTTAGAGATGAAAAGTATCCATGAGAACCATGCTATGGGTAGAGCCATGGTACCCATATTTAGGGTTAGGCTATCACTATGATGATTAATTACATGGTTTTATGTTGTAATAAATTATCCTCAGAAGGAGAAGAGGAAGATGGGTGAAGGTGAAAATTGTGTTAATCAAAGGATGGGCTTAAGTTAGATAAACAGTGAGCTTGATCCTTCTTTAATAGAATAGCATATGTATATTTGAAACATTAAGAGGCTCAGGTTCTATTTTATCTTTGAGAGAGGACAAATGGTAATGTCTTGATCCATACTTATGGGTTATGATGTAAGGTCCAAGCCAATTGAAAGAAAACTTACCTCATTTACTTTTCTCCATGTTGGTTTTCCTTGAGAATGAGGTCTTCAATATTGAAGTCTCACAATTTCATGTGCTTATTATAAGCGTATTTGATACATTATTTATAGATAAAGAGGTGGGTGAGGGGTTCTAAATGATGCTCATCAGGTATTTCAAGCTGAGCTAAATGGTGTTGATGATAATCTTCTTTAGAAATAAGATCTTGAAAAGATGAAAAGAGAGAGAATTAGGACTTCAAGAGGCAAGACTACCTCTACTCTGAAGACTAAAGAGAAATGGGTAGAACCCATAGAGGTTTAAATGTTAGTGTGATAAGCCCATAAAGTGAATGGGATGTGCAAGTGGCAATCCTGAGTTGAAGCACTAATGACTTTGGTTATCATTTTAATAAGGATTTTGTTTAGAGGCTTTCACTTATCCATTTTTTTATGGATAGTAAGGTGAGGAAAATATTAAGTTGATGATAAATGCATCACATAGACCTTAGACTTGCTTATTTTTGAAATATTTTCCATTATCAGTGATGATATTATGAGGAACACTGAAGTGATAGATGATATGATGGTTGATAAAGTTGATAATAGGAATATCTTCCACCCACTTGGTGAAATATTCAATGGATGTGATGATGTAGCTATGCTAATGCAAAGAATGGGGGGTGATTTCCCTAATGAGATCAAGCCTCCATTATGACAAAGTCCAAAATTCCTTAGATACTTGGAGGCTATTGGCTGGTGTGTGATGTAAATTAGTGTGTTTTTGACATTTAACACACTTTTTTACATAATCACAATAGTCTTGGTTGAGGATGGGCCAATAGTATCCAACGTGAAGGATACGTTTAGCAACCACCAGACCGCTAAAGTGTCCCCCACATATCCCATCATGCATTTCTCTAATGGCATAGGAAGCTTCATGGTTGTATAGGCAATGAAGAGGGAGACTGTCAAAACCATGTTTGTAAAGGATTCCTCCTAGTATGGTATAATGAGAGGTACTCTGAACAAAGGTTCTTTAGGCATTCCTAGAGAGGTTGGGAGGAATGATGCCTAAGTTGAGGTAGTTAAAAGTTTGGTCATACCAAATGTCAGATGGGGATTCCTCCACATTAAAAATGGTATGTGGGTTAGATTGGTTATAAGAAGGTATGGTAAAATGATGAATGGTGATAAATATTTTGGAATTGGAAGGCTGAGAAGGGATCTATGAAGGCAAGCCATTGTGTTAGTGAATTTGTTGGTAGATCAAGGAATAGATTAGACTAGGTAATGTTTAAATGATGCTAAAAGTTTGTATTTTTAAAAGAAATCATTCTTTACATTGATAGGAGATATTGACCTAGTTGACCATAAGCTAGGAATCACCAAAGATGTTGATTGTCTTAATTACCAAGGCTAGAGTAGTTTGGAAACCTATGACTAGGGCTTCATAGTCAACCATATTATTGGTGAATTCAAAATAAAGTTTGAAGGATAGAGTAAGGGGTTTACCATCAAAAGGGATAAGGATGATACTAACTCCCCCACCATGTTAACACTTTGACCCATCAAAAAACATAGTCATTTGGTAGGTCATGTCCTCTTGGGAAAGAGTAGCGATATATTCATCTAGAAATTCAAGAGGAAGAGGTTGGTGATTTGTCAAAGGTGCTTCAACCAATTGGTCAGCAATGAATTTCCCTTTAATGGACTTTTTATGAAGGAACTAAAGATCAAACTCTACTAAGAACATAAGCCACTTGGCTATATGATGGTTTTGGTATGGCTTGGAATACATGTAATTGAGTGGGTCAGTGTTGGTTATGACATAGGTTTTATGGTTAAAAGTTAGTGGTAGAGTTTGGTGGTAATGAAAGTTAAGGATAAGTAGAGTTTCTTAATATGGGTATACCGAGTATTGTATTCTATAATCATGTAGCTAATGTAGTATATGGCTTATTCTCTATGTTATTTATCTTGATGAGCCAATATTACCCATACGGAATGATTGGTGGTAGAAATATATAGGTAAAAGGGATGGTAATCCTTAGGAGGGGTGAGGATAGGTGGTGATAAAAGGTATTATTTGAGAGATTCAAAGGTCTTTTGAAAATCACTATTCCATATTCCATTTGAAAGAGACATCCTTCTTTAGAAGGTTATGGAAATTTTGGCACTGGTTTAAAATATAAGAAATGAAATGGCGAATGGATTGAAGCTTTCCCTACAAGCTACAAAGTTGCTTAAGGTTGGTAGGAGGAGGCATCTCCAATATTGCTTTGACCTTGGTAGGGTCTACCTCGATTCCTTGAAGGGAGATGATAAAGCCAAGAATATTTTTTGAAAGGACCCCAAAGACACATTTCTTGGGGTTGAATCTAACATAGAAATGGATTAGGCATTCAAAGATAATACTAAGAACTTTTAGATGATCTTTGTGAGATTTGGATTTTCCTAAGAGATCATCAACATAGTCCTCTACAATGGTGTGGATAAGGTCATGAAAGATGTGTGTATGAGATTTGGATTTTCACTAGCATTATTTAACTCAAAAGACATGACTCTATAGTAAAAAGCTTCCCAAGGGTTGGTAAAGGTAGTTTTATGTTGATCTATAGGAGTGATCAAGATCTGATTATAACCTGAAAACCCATCCATGAGAGATACATCTCGTGGATGGCTATAAGATCAACAAGTTGGTCAATACTAGGTAGATGAATGTCATCCTTGGGGTAAGTGAGGTTAAGGTCATGAAATTCCACACAAATGCATAGATCCCCAGTGGCTTTGGTGATAGGTACAATATTCAAGACCCATTGGGGGTAGTCGCTGGGTTGAATTAATTTTATAGATAGGAGAGTCTGAAGCTCTTCTTGGATGAGAAGGGCTATGCTAGGATACATGCAATGAAGTTTCTATTTAATAGGCTTAGCATCATGATGAATAACTATGTTATGGGTTGTAGTGGTCGGGTCAATCCCAAGCATATCACTATAATACCAAGTGGATGTTATGTTATGGTCTTGGAGGAAAGATGAGAAGTCTTCAAGTTCTTCGACATTCAGTGATTAACCCAATTTGATAATGTAGAGGTTGTCTGAAGTACCCATGTTGATATCCATAGTGGATTCATTCAACATGGTCAAGGTGTTAGGAAGAAGGGATTCATGGATTGAAGAGTCTAAGGCACAAGGGTAGGTGAGAATAGAATCATCATCTTGATGATGGATGGTGTTGATGGTAAGGGAATCATTTTCTACCATTTAAATATGAATGAGAGGAAGAGTTTTAGTTTGGCCATCCTTTTGATAGGTCAGAGGGACCAAACTAATAGTATTGATGAAAAAAATTAGGATGAATGATGTCAAAATCCTTATACTTTGAAGGAGGTTAGGTTGGTGAGGAGGGGATGTCTTCCTTGGTGGTGTCAATAGGTTTGGGTGAATTGGTGGGTTCTTTAGGTGGTACAAACCCAAGTCCAAATGACTCATGAGGTTTTTGGGTTTTGATCAAAGGTAACTCATGAGGTCCCTATTCATATTGGCCAATGTTTAATCCCTTCTAGGCACACCTATGAAGGTATAATTTAGTAAATGTTGGTTTGTCAAGGTATCAAAATTCAGAGGTGAATGGTTATATGGAAGAGGTAGTGGTGGGAGCAAGAAGTGGCCTATCAAGTCCCCCATAGATGAAGTTTATTTGATGGTTGAGGGGACCAAAAGGGATGATGGTTACAATTTTAGGGTCATAGGAACATTTGAGGTTGGGTTGGTGAGGAGGGTATGTCTTCCTTGGTGGTGTCAATAGGTTTGGGTGAATTAGTGGGTTCTTAAAGTGGTACAAACCCAAGTCGAAATGACTCATGAGGTTTTTGGACTTTGATCAAAGGTAACTCATGAGGTCCTTGTTCATATTGGCCAATGTTTAATCCCTTCTATGCACACCTATGAAGGTATAATTTAGTAAATGTTGGTTTTTCAAGGTATCAAAATTTAGAGGTGAATGGTTGTATGGAAGAGGTAGTGGTGGGAGAAAGAAGTGGCCGATCAAGGCCCCCCATAGATGAAGTTTATTTGATGGTTGAGGGGACCAAAAGGGATGATGGTTCCAATGTTAAGGTCATAGGAATGTTTGAGGTTCCCATATTCTTGAGGTGTAAGGAAACCATTAAATGCTAGAAGGTGATACTCCTTTAATGAGAATCATTGGAACATAGATCCTAAAGGCTACTCTATGGGGATATGTGAAGAAGGCATGGATGAGCTAGGTGATGTTTCATTTATGGTTGGTGTTTGGGGTTTAACTATTGAAGGTGCATTGGATGACTGTATGAGGATGTTGTTAGGGTGATAAGTCATGTTGCATGTTGAGAAAGGATTTGGATCTAATTGGATATTAATGACCTGGCCCTCATGCTAAAACTCAATACATCAATGGAGGGTAAAGGGAACACATTCTATGGAATGAATACTAGGTCATCCCAAAAAGATGTTATATTGGAATTTTCCTTCCACCACATATAAGATTTCAATGAGTGTGTGGGGTCCTACATAGATATGAAGGATGATGGTTCCCAAGGTAGTGGTCATAGTGTCATTAAAGGATCAGAGGACCATTGTGGATTCTGACATGATATTATCTGATAAGTTGAGTTGGTCATAAGCAAAGGAGGATATGATGTTAATGATAGCTCCCCCATCATTACCCTTTTGACATGGGTTTGGTTGATGTAAGTGGTAATAAAGAGTCGGGTATCTAGGTCCTCAGGGTGGATGGAAGGTATGTTTTAATTCTTAAAGGTGACAATGTTGGAAGTTTAGAGGGAACCAAAAAATGTAGCTAGAGGTTGGGGGTCATTGGGTTGGACTTCAATGGATTACAAGGCCTTTATGAGTACTTGGTAGTGATGGGGAGAAGTAGAAATCAACTCATACAAGCTCATTTTTATTGGGGTTTGGTGAGGCCTCTTAAGGATAGCTTTCTAAATAGATATTACATATGGGTTTGGTTATGGAGGGTTAGATTGGGGGGCACCTAAGATAGACACCTTGGGTTTTCTTGAAGATGGATATGGTTGGGTGTGGTTTGTTTTGGAGTTTGAATAGGGGTAAGTCTAAGGAATGGACACCTTCGTCTTCCCTTTAACGTTATATTGTGATCTAGTGACCACATTGATGGTATGAATAGAAGGAGAGGGTGAGGTAGTAGAGTCTTGAGACTCATCTTCATTCTTAGGTAAGAGTGGGGGTGTGGGTAAGTGTTGGGTAGGTATGTTTATTTTTTGGGTTGGTATGGGTGACATAGGAGTTTCATCTATTAATAGATCATCCTCATTGTAAAGGTGGTGGATGAGAGTTTGGAGAGCCTTGTAGTTCTCCATATCATGGCCAAGTGTCATGTGATATAAACAAATCAAATTATATTAAATCATGATGGTTTGGGATGTGAAGGGTCAAAGGGTTTGATGGCTAGTAATCTCAAGGAAGAGGTTTGCAATAATCATTGGATAATGTTTAAGTAAGACTTGGTTAAAGGTGGTAAAGGTTTAGCGATTTTTGTTTTTGGGTGTTTAGATAAAAGGTTGTTTGGAAGTAGGTTTGGTGATAGGTGTCTTAGGTAAGGTGGTACATTTGGTTGATGGTTTTGGTTTAAGAAAGATGGTTGATGACCTAGAGGTAGAGGATGGTAAGGTAGGTAACTTAGGTATTATTAGTGTAGTAAAAAGAGGTGCATTAGGAAGAAAGTGTGAAGGTATAACCAATAGAGGTGGTAGGGCTTTGGTAAAAATAATGTGCTGCATGCTCAAGTTAGAGGGATAAGGATCCAAAATGGAGGGCAAGGTTGAGGGAGGTAAAATTTGAGGCTTTAGGACTTTGTGTATTTTTACTTGTTTGGTTATTTTGGTTGTTGGTTTTGAAGGGGGTTTGGTTACTTTGGTCTTGATTGGCTTAGGTGGTTGAGGGTTGGTTATTTTGGTAGAGGTTTTGGTTGGTTGTGTGGATGTTTTGGTTCATTAGTTATTATAAGTGTTAGGTTTATCCACCAAAAAAGGGGTTAGAGGTTATGGTTTGGTAATATAAGGGAGACCTAATTATTTATAAAAGGTGTCTCAATCCACGTCAGGGTTGGGGATAAATTATAGTTTTTGTATTAGCTTTGAGAAAAGTTTGATTCCCTGAGTAGTGGGTCTAAAAGATAATATGCTAGGTGGAGACATAGGGATGGTAGCCTTGTCCTCTTCCTCAATAAAAGGATACAAGGTTGGGATAGATGGATATTCTATAGGAGAAGTGGATAGGGGCATTTCCTTCTCAAGAATGATTTCTATGGGAGGGGAGAGTTGCATGGTAATTGGTGAGAAAGGTAATGTGGGTGTGTTGTCTAGTGTATCGATTAAAAGGGAAGTTGGTAATTTTACTACCTTAATGAATGAGGAAGGAAGAAGAGTTACATCCTTAGTTTGGGTTTCTAAAAGGGTAGAAGGTAACTCTACCACTTCAATAAGTAGAGAGGGATTGGTAGATTGGTGATCGGGTTCTTTATTAGTGAGTGTGTCAAGAAACATGTTAATGGTATAGGTATCAAGAGAGAACTCAACATTGTTACTCTCATTTTTGGTAAGAGCATGGTTTGGGAAGGGTTACCTAAATATGTCAAGGGCTTGGTTGGGTGGTGCATTGGGGTTGTCTAATGTAATTTCCCCCTTATCAATGAGGGATTATAAAAGGTATTTTAAGGTATTACACCTATTGATATCATGTCTTATGACTCGATGAAAGGCAGAATGGTCATTCTCATTATACCAACCTGACATGGGGAAACAAGCATCAAATTATTGGGGTGGTTTCATTGGTGTAAGTTGGATGATATTAGCTTTTAATAACTTTTCCAAAATAGAAGCATAAGGCTCCCTAAGTGGATTTAATTACTTTTGGTTACTCCAAGTTTGGTTCCTTGGGTTTTGGTTTGAAGAATTAGAGGAGTTGGAGGTTTGGTTCCTCAAGTTTTGTTGGTTGGTATATGGTTGAGGTGTGGTTTTGAGGAAAATAACATTTGTGGTTCCTTTATTCTTGGTGTTGGTATTGGGTTGGTTACTTTACTTGAAAGAAGAAGCCTCATTGGTTTTATAGTTTAAATTCTTATTTTTGAGTTTAAGCTTTCCTTCATCAATGGCTCGATTATCTATTTTATGAGCCATAGTAAAAGCTTCATAAATGTTCCAAAAGCTTTGGACACATAATGTGGATGAGACATGTTTGGCACATGATCAAGAAAAGAGCTCTATAAGTTCAAGTTGATGCAAAGAAAAGAAAAGTTGGCTAATTAAGCTCCTCCAATGAGCCAAAAAATCTAAAATAGACTCATCCACAAATTTTTAGATGCAGTTGAGGTTGGTGATGGAAAATTTATTTGATATATTAATTGAAAAGTGATTTAAAAAGTTTTAGGCTAGTTGGGTGAAGGAAAAGATGGAATGTTTAGGTAAGGCACTACACCAATCTAAGGTTGGGTTGGCTAGAGACATCGAGAAAGTGTAGAGAAGAAGGGCATTATCATAGGTGATGAGATAAAAACATGCCTAAATTCCCTAAGTTGTTGTTGGGGATCCTCCTTGCTTTGAAATTTAGAGAACTTGGGAAGTTACCATTGGGGAGGATATGGCTTAATGGGTATGGATGGGTGGATGGGTTCACTAAAAATTTGGTCATAGGACTAGATATTGTGAACACCTAAGATGGATGGCTCTAAGGTGGTCATATTTTCCATGAACATCTTCATGAAGTCTAATTAGTGTTGAGCACCTGAGAGGTTGTAAGATGCATATTATGGTGGTGGTTGAGAAACATGTTAATAATGGGTAAAAGGCTGAGAGGTTACCGCATATTAGTATGTGGATGCCAATGTTTGGGTAGAAGAAATATATTGGTATGTGGATATCAATGGTTGGGTGGATTTGGGTGCTTGGGTAGTGGGAATATTCCCTTATAGGTTATAGAGATAACTAAGGGTTGTTTTTTGAGTAAGAGTGGTAATTGGGTTAGTGGTTGATGGAAGTATGGTGACCTTTGTACTAATCGACGGTAACATGGAGGGTATAGATACTATAAGGCTTTAAAGTGGAGTAGTGTTTTATGGATTGAAGATAACTAGAGGAATATGGGTAGTGTTAGGGATAGGCACTCCTATTTTGGAGGAGTGATTGGTAAGAGATATAAGGGTAGTGATAATTTGGGTTGATTGATTTTGAATGGTATCCTCAAAGGGGTTGTTGGTCAATGATAAGGATTTGGTAACTAAATGTTGAGTAGTACCTGTGGTAGTGGAGGAATTCCCCATGAGGTAGAGAGGCATGCCATAAGGTGGATCTATAGGTGGGGTCAAAACCAAGATTTGGTAAGACATAGTTTTAAGGTAATGTTGTAAGGTTGGGTGATTATTGTTTAGGAAAGTGATAAAATTCACATCTCTTGGGACTACCCAAATAAGACTTCCTAGAGAGTGAAGGGAGTTTGTCAGTTTAGAAATGTGTTCCATGGATATAGAGGTGGAAGAGGTTGGTTGATTTGGTGGTGAGTTTTGTTCCTCAAGGTCCCTTCATTGTTGATGAGTAAGAACCATATGAGAAAATAGGAAAAGAATTATACATTCTCACGCCTCAAAACAAAGAGTAATCAAAGAAGATTCAAGGCAAATAATGCATTCACTAAGAGTGCATTAAGTATTAGGATTATTTTTAATCTCTCTTTTGGCTTATGCCTTAGAAAAGTGTGAAGAGGAAATTGGCTTGAATAGGTCCTAGAAAGCAATCTATGTTTGGTTTTGGGTTGTGTTTAGGTGCAAAAAAATAATTTTGTATTGGATCGAGTACGTGGATTGATACTTGGGGCTTGATCCCCTCACATCACAATCTCGTAGCCAGTGTGGGTGCTTAGCTGATATACCAATTACCAAAGCTTATAATCAGCTAGAGAAATAAGTAGGTTATCCCCTCAGTGATTATATCCAAGTACGATAACTGAGAAAGGGTAAGGTGATCCACTAGGTGATAAAATCCTAGTTGAGCCTTGTTTCAAGTGTGTTTGATTTTTATTTTAGTGTAAGTGGTTTGGTTTGTGTAAAAATTGTGCACTATGATTAATTTGATTTGCTTAAATTAAATTAGATGAGCTAATTAAAAAAGAAATCAAACTATGTATGCAAGTTAATTTTAATCCCAAAGGAAATTTTTTTTGTTCTTTTCAATGAAAACAAAACAACTAAAATGCATCTAAATGAACATGAAAATTCAATCTGAATCCTAGGATGAATACTCTTTTTTATTTTTTCTTTTAGAAATGCAAGAAAATAAAATTTAACTTTTTCTATAAAAAAAATGCAACTAGAACTTATGTTTATCTTTTTTTTTCTTAAGAAATAAATAAATCCTAATTTTTTTTTTATTAATGCAACTAAAAATGCAATAAATTATGCAACTTAAGAATATAAGAAAAATTGCAAGAATGAACACTTAATGTGTAAAGAATGCAACTAAATGAATTTTTCACTAATGCAACTGAATGAAATATTCACTAATGCAACTAAAATAAATTTTCTCTAATTCAGCTATAAATTTCCTAAAACAACTAATAAACCCAAGAAAACTCAAGGGTCTCATAGGGCATGCCAAAATGTTTCTATCTAATTTTTTTTCTTACTGTGTAAAGAAAGAAACTATGTTACAAGTTTGTAGAAGAATACCTATTGAATGTGCACACATTTAATCTATATGATCATGGATAAATATTCTTTGGCTAGGGAATAATAACTATAAATAAGAAAACACTACCACAAAACTTGTTTGTTATACAAGTGGGTGGATTGCCTAGCATGAGCTAGATCCTATAAGTGAAAGCTTTCTAGGAGGCTATC
The DNA here is from genome assembly GCA_037957365.1 of Torreya grandis. Lineage (NCBI taxonomy): Eukaryota > Viridiplantae > Streptophyta > Pinopsida > Cupressales > Taxaceae > Torreya > Torreya grandis. The sequence goes on from JARHVA010003981.1 coordinate 13,697, forward strand.
AATCCACCTACTTTAAAAATTTAATTTGAAATGATAAAATAAATTTTATTGAATTAAATGATAAAAAAAATGAAACTAAAAATATAAAATAACTAAAATTAAAACCAAGAAGGTAAATGCTTTGCTAAAACAATGACTAGATAAAAGCAACTAATGCTGAAATTTAGTGAAAAACCAAGGTTGTGGTTTTGGTTTGGTAGCTTGATAAGGGTAAAAATAATGATTTGGTTGGGGTTATAAAATGTTTGAGATGGTAAAGGTTAATGTGTTCAAGAAAGAAAGAGGGATAAATTGTCAAGTTGGGGGCCAATAAGGCAAAGGGGCAAAAGGGGGTAAATGGGACAAAGAGGGAAATGGGGTAAATGGAGTAAAGAGAAAGAAGAGATTTAGGGTCAAGAGGAAAAAGGGTGAAGGGAAAAGAATAAGGACAAGGGGTTATGGTTTGTGGGTCAATAAATAAGAGGCCAAGGGAGATAAGAAATTGAAATACAATAAACAAAACAAAAGTTACCTTCCAATCTTGAAGAATAATGTTGATGAAGATGTTTATGTTGATGTTGCTGAAGAAATTTTGGTAGAGTTCCATTGCTTTTAACTTTTCTCCTCCAAGATGAGTGGCCTCCTCTAACTTAGAAAACTTGCAACAAGAATGGTTCTTAACCAAGAACTAACTTGACCATGGGTGAAGGAGAAGGGGGGATTTATCTAATTTGTTGTCAAAAAAAATGTCAAAGAAGTGGAATAGTGAATTATGGCACAATTTTCCAAGTAGGCTCATAAAGGACAAAGGGGATAATGTTGGTGGGATTCCCACCTTATTGGTTTGTCTCCCACCTTGTACACGAGTCCAATTTTTAGTGGAAATCATGCACATGGGATCAAATGAGGCCAAAGGACTTTCCACCAAGCTAATTTGTCCTTTGGCTAAGTTTCCCATGAATTTGGGCACCATTATCCATGTGGGTGCATGAGTGGTCATGAAAGACAAGGGGGTTAGATTTCTACTTAGCTAATATGTCTCTCACTTGGTTGGTTTGTCTCCCAACTTGCAAAAGAGTCCAAAATGGAGTGGGAATCATGCATATGGGCTAATATGGGTCAAAAATACTTTCCACCACTCACTTCCATCTTTTGGATAAGTTCCTCATGAATTTTGGCACCATTATCCATGCATGAGGATAAAAACACATGTTGAATGATGGTCCCATAGGGGAAAATGTGCCATACTTCAAAGGAGGGGCTCTTTGGTGCTTAATGATGTCATTAGGTACCTTGGAGGAGGGTCCTAGGTAGGGTATGATGTCTCACTTCAATCCATCTCACTTCCAAGCCATGTCACTTGCCATATCACCTTCCATGTCACCTGCCATGTCATCATGAATAGTGACGGTGGGTCCCATAGTGAATAGTGATAGTGAATAGTACTTTTGAATAATACTATGTGAATAGTGATAGGAGAATAGTGATTTGGTTAGGTTAAGAGGGGTTATTTAAGGGTTAAGAAGGTTTAGGGGGTTTTTAGGGGGTCCCAAGGCATTCAAACATCTATAATTAAAAATGTGTAGTTTTCTAGTGTCTACATTAAGTATTGTAAAAATTAAAATTGTTTTGATGTTATGTAAGGATTGAAGACATAAATAACTTGATGTAGTCCACATAATATTAGAACACATCCTACAATTTGAGTGATTCCTTAAAAACCTACTAGGAGGATAAAAATAAAGAACGTACTAAAACATAGTTGTGTCATACAATACATGAACTAGATGAGTTAACATTAGACTTAGAATTGAAGAAATGGATCTTGTATACTTATTTGAACTAGAAATAAGTGATAAATAGTTATATAATCCTATCATAGCATAAACTAAAGAGGATAGATTCCAAAAAATTAACGTACCAAAGAGGGAAGGACAAAGAGTATTAATATATTCAATTCTTGAAGAGGAATGCAAGATATATAAAGACCCTTCAAATGAATATATTGGAAACATTAGCACAAAAAGATGCTCAAAAAATGGTAAACATTGGGGATTACTAGACTCAATCATACATCTCATAAGTCATGGAAATCTTAAGGGATTATCAATATGTGTTTCCTAAAATTTTTACAAAAGTTAAAGGTGTAGATCCTTCCCGAGGGTAAATTCACATCAAATTGAAGGAGTGTGCATGTTCGATCAATAAAAGACTACATCATTTGAATCTTGACATGAAGTTAAAGGTAAAAGCTGAAATTAATTGCATTTAAAAATCAAGAATCATCTTCCCTTTAGAAAAATTTGATTGAGTAAGTCCAATGATAGTAAAACCAAAGAAAATAAGTGAAATTCAAGTTTGTGTAGATTATCACCATCTGAATGAGGCCTGCATGAACAATCCCTTTCTAATACCTTTCATAAATGAATTTCTTGAGGTTATCATAGGAAGTGAGGTCTATTAATTCATAGATGTCTTCATCAATTATCATCAAATACTGATTATTGAATAAGATAGAGCCAAGTCCACATTTACAACAAAATGGGGCTCATTTGCCTATAAGGTAATATGTCTCAAATTGAAGAATGCACCTACAATTTTCTCTAGAGCTATAGTGACCACATTAAAATATGTTATCCATGACTTCTTGTAAGTCTATTTGGATGATTGGGAGATGTTTTCTTTATCCATGAATCACCTTTCTAAACTTAGACTAATCTGTAAAAATGTAGGGCACTACAAATTGCCCTAAATTTTAAAAAAAATGTCTATTTTTTACACCCTTCAGGGTTTTATTGGGTCATGTAGTATGTATCAAAACAATTTTGGTGGACCATGATAAGATCATAGTAATTTTTTATATGCCACCACCGACTACTTCCATAGAGGTATGATATTTCAAAGGCCACATTGGATATTATAGGAAATTTACAAAAGGGTATGCAACTATACCTGCACCCCTAGAAAAGCTACTATGTAAAGGAACACAATTCATATAGATGAAATCCTATCAAGATGCATTCATAGATTTAAAACAATTATTGGTGACTATATTAATACTATTTTTTATAGATTAGAGTAAGTCATTCCACATTTATGTAGACACATCTAGGATAGTATTGGGAGTTGTTATATCATAGCTAGGAGAAGGAGAAATGGACCACCCCATCCACTTTACAAGTAGAAAGCTATCAGCTACAAAAAAAGAATTACACTATAAAATAGTGGGAAGATTTAGGAATGGTTTTCACACTATATAATTTCAAACAATAATTATTGGTGACATCATTTGAGTTATTTATAGATCACAAAACACTATGACATTTGGTTAATAAGCATATGCTTAAAAGAAGAATTTGTAGGTGCTTGATGCTTTTTCAATAATTTTAGTTTCACATAAATGTTAAACCTAGAAGGGAGAATGTAGGACCTAAATATCTAAGAATATTTCACAATGGTGAGGAACTAGAGCATATATAATATGAGTCTCTAGATGCACATCTTTTCTAAATAACTATAATCCCAGAACATTTAGAATAAATTGCACAATTTTTGAAGTAGCAGACTTTTCCATCACACTATGAGGAAAGAGAAAAGAAGTTATAAATAACTAGAGCCTTATTATATACCATTATAAATATATTTATTTATCATCTACATAAGGATAAATATAGAGTGACCATGAGTAGTTGGGGGTCATTTCATAGGTGATGATACTACAAGGAATATTATATAGAGTGGGTTATGGTTGCCACATTTGTTCTAGGATATGCTCCAAATCACAGAAACATTCCATGTATGTCAACACATTGGAAATCTAAATCAGAGGGATGAAATGTCATTACAACCTATGCTTACACATCAACCATTTGAACAATGTAGGATAGATTTTGTTGGCCTAATAAATCTACCTAATAAATGTAATTGTGCATAGATACATCATTACTATTATGAATTACTTCCCAAAGTGGGTAGAAGCTACTATTATAACTAGCTATGGTACAAAAGACACTATAAAATTTATGTATGAAAATTTAGTACCACATTTGGTTATCTAATCAAATTAGTAAGTGATAGGGGTACCCACTTATTAAATAAAATAATAAAAACCCTCACTAATGAATTCCCTATTAATAACCAAAATATCACATACTATCATCCATAGACAAATATCCAAATAGAAGATATGAATAAAGTACTCAAGAAAATTCTTACAAAAATCTGTGATGTGTAGTGTGATGACTGGGAGGACTGACTTCTTAATTTTTTATGGTCATATCACACACACTAAAAATGTTTGATAGGATTTACACCATTCTAAATTGCTTATGGCATAGAGGTAATCATGACTTTGGAATATGTGGTCCCTATATTGCGCATCACTAATATTATTCATTTAGATGATGAAGAGTCATTAATTAATAAAATCAGAGTTAAATAGGATGGAGAAACAACATCTATGAAATATAAAATGCATCATGTCTATAAATCAATCTTGGATCGAAGAAGACAGAGCATACTTACACTTCTAATTGGGAATACATTTTTTAAGCAAGATCATGACCAATATGGGGATCTACTAGACCTGATCAGGGGATCAATTATCATAATACACCATGCTAAAAAGGGTTCCAAAGCTTACAGTCTAACAAAATCATGCAACAACCCTAAAAGAGTCCTAGGTTTAATGTTTCACTCTATATCTAATAATAAGAAATTAAATCTAACCTAGTATACACCAAAGCTTGTATCACAATGTGAGGGGTTAGTAAACCAATCAAAACATGCATAAGAAAATCTCAATTAAGCTAAGTATGAGTAAGACCCTAATACATGGAATATGAAGAGTAATATTATTTGAGCTAATACTTATGCTACTTTTATCTACTAAAAAGAGGAGAATAAAGTTAGAATATACTTACCTAAATCTGAACCCATCGAGACTCAATCTCTCCCTTGGCCAAAGGGGTTTCACAAGAGGTTTATGTGGTTTTTAAGGATAACTAAGAAAGGCCAAATCATCAAAAACTTATCCTCAAGACTATATTCTCCAAGTAAAAACCCTAGGCTAAGACTCCTCAAGTAGAATGGTGGAAGCGCAGATTGTAAAGAAGCAAGAGTGAATAATAACTCTTGATTTCATATTTAAAACATAATAAAATGATTTTGTATTTATAAGAAGATCTCACCTTAAATCCTTCTTAATTTTTAGTTGTATGGGGTCAACCCAATCGACCCTGTATGTTTTTAGGAGATAAATCACTAGGTTTCAAAGTAGGTTGACTAGAGGGCTAACAAATATCTCAAATAAAAATACCTAAAAATAGTACAGGGTCAACCCTTTACAATAATAAGAGGTTGAAAACTATATAGGGTCAACCTAATCGACTTAGTATAGTCAACTAGTGAAAGGGGATCAAGGTGAGGAAAAGAGGGATAGAAAGAGGGAAATTACTAGAAGAGTGTGAAAGGGAGGATTAAAATCTTAGGATATGGTTTTAATAGCTAGTTGTATTAGCAATAATGTGTAAATAAGGGAAAACAATCCTATAAAGCACCAAAGGTCTACGCACCCCTTTTTCCATGCACCCCTGAGGGTGTGCACTTAGAGATATTAAGTCTCAATGAGTTCTTACAAGATGTAAAGCATCAGTATTTAATAAAAGTTGAAAATATTATGTGTATACATATGCTCCACTTAAATCTCATCATGTGTCACTAAGGTGTAATAGGGGATGGTGCTCTGATAAATAACATAAGGACACAACATTGAGGCTAAAAAAAATTATAGTATTTTAAAGCATAGAATAACTAAAAATAAATGACTAAAAGGTAAAATAACTAAAAATTAAATGATTGAAATGGAAATTAAATAAAAATTAAATGTGATGTGTACCTTTTCTTACCTTTATTATTGGATGGTTGTCTATTGTGTTATTTTTTATTGTGGAGGGCACTGAGACTGCTTTTGACAAACCCAAGAATATAAAACTCAAGAGCAAAAACAAACAAATGTAAAAAATCCAAGATAGTTGGTGCTATGAGGATAGGATGTACTTAATAATTTGGCAAGGTAAGGTGATAGGTTTTATGTTAGACTAAATGATCAAGTCAAACTATAAGAGTAAATCAAGTAACCAAAAATCCAAGGCTACTAAAGACTAAAAAACTCAAACAAGTAAACCTTAAGAAAGGAAAATTCACCAAGTCAAACCAAAGATACATGTCAATAAGATGGTAATCAAACATCAAATGTAAAAGTAGAAACAAAATGGTAAAATAACATTGATGAGTGAGTAGTAATAGTCTTTATCTCACTCAACAATGGGAAAAGGTACATAAAAGGGGAAAACAACTTTGTCAAATGAGAAGTAATAAGCCAACCTCACTCAATAATGAAAAAATGGTATGAACTCAGGTGTTCATAATAATAGGATATAAAACAAATGATAAATTGTAAAATTAAAGTAAAACAAGTGTAGAAATGTAAAATCATGGTCAAAAAGAAAGAAGTAATCCATAGTTACTTAAACATGTTATTTTTCTCTAAGGATAGATAAAACTGAAATAAATGAATGCTAGCATGTTTTTAAGACATGAATAAGAAGGAATTATAAAATAAGGGAAAATATATTTGGAATCACAATTTGTCTGTCAAGGGTGAAAATGAAATAGGCAGAGGGGATAATGAAGGAAAAACTAAGGTAGAGGAAATTTTTATCGAAGTCAAGACACTCAAATTAGGTTTGTCAAAACAAGAGGACTTTCAACCTTAAGGAGTCTAAATAAATTCTCTTATCTAAACAAGTCTTAGTTCAATAAGTGTAGTAAGTATATCATCCCATGTAGGATATATTCATGAAAATTAAAATGGACCTACCTTCACATAATGTGTTTCTAATTCCTTAGGACCCCTTATAGAGCCATCGATCTACTATTAAGATTGGGTGCTTGAATGAGAAAGTAGGTAGCACCATAGAGTTTGTTAAATTCCCCTATTCTAATCTATTACCCTACCACACCTCAATGGAACTCAACTCTATGTGAGGACAACTATGGAGTTTGAACTTTGATTAGAGATAGGAGATATACTTGGAATCACATTTTTTGCTGTGATTTTAACTTTTGAGATTTGTATTTTGCCTTTTGAATATCATTTCCTTTTATTTCAAATGATTTTTCTTTTAACTTTATTCATGTTTTTTTATTTATACTCTATATAAATTTGGAAAACCAAACATGGGTGCTAAAGATGACTTTCATTTGAATAATTGGGACAAGGTCGCTATGAGAGAGAACTTTAAATAACATGAGGTCTAAGAGTCTCATAAATATAGGTGAAATAAAAATGCTATCTTCACTTCAACAATATTTTATCCAATGTAGAGTGAAAGGAAGGGGAAATCAAGAGGAGTGACACATGAAACAATTTTAATTACTTTAAATTACAAAAAATGTGACAAAGGGAAAAAAGGGATATAATGATAGTAAAGTGTAATTCCTTATCATAGGAATGAGGGAAATGGAGAAAAAACATGCTAATATATATTATTGTGAAAATTCCATCTAAAAATAGAAGAAAAATCAAAAATTTGAGAACAGGGATGTAAAAAGATGAAAAGATGGTAATTTTATGAGGGTCAGGTCCTATCCATAGTTTTACACTGCAACTTCATAAAAGAGAAACCCATGAGGGTGTCAACAAGAAAGTGAAAGATAAAGTGAGGTAATAAAAAATTTGGTAGTTTTGTGAGGATTTTTGGGTCATATATATAGTCTTATGAATAAAATAAAAAAATAAAAACCCAAGGGGTGTCAAAAAGATAAAATCCAAGAAGATAAAGAAAACTATGGTACATCAAAAAACCAAAAGACAAAAAAGGAGGAATAAAGGTCTATGAAAGGAAGGAAATTGCTAAAAAAGGAAATACCTATGTAAGTAAACTAAAATCAATGTTAGATAGATGTAGATAGAAAGCATGAAAAGAATTAAATGTTTAGGAAAAGTAAGTTTTGAGGAACTATGCATTGGTAGGCTCTTTGAAAACATGGCCTTCATTGGTTTGAAGGTAGTAGGTGCTTGGACCAATAATATCTTTGACTAAATATGGGCCCCACTATTTTTGGGAATATTTACCTTATTTATCATGGGTGTAGTCTAATTTAAGGATAAGATCACAAATATTAAAGGTGTAGGCTTTAACACATTTTTTATGTTGCCTAGCAATGCGAGCCTGGTATTGATGGTTATGTTGTAAGGTGGAAAGACAACATTCATCAGGTAGATCAAGGGAATAAAGATGAGATTAATGAAATTATTAATTGAGAATGATACCATGAAGAGATATATAATTACAGGGAATTTTAAATTATATAGGAAGAATTGACTCAGAACCATAGACTAGCAAGAATGGAGTTGCCCTAGTGGTAGTGTGTGTACTAGTCTGATAGGCCCATAGTGTAAGGTAAAGATAAAGATGCCAATCTATGTGAGTTTCATGGATTGTCTTTTGGAGAATTTTTTTGAGAATTTTATTAGTGGCCTCAGTTTGACCATTGCATTGTGGATGATAAGGTGTGGAAAATTTGTGATTAATCTTGAATTCATTAAAATTTTATTTAACATGTTTATTTTTGAAATTACGACCATTGTATAAAATGATGGTATGGGGAACACCAAAGTGGAAAATGACTTGATTGAGAATAAATTTTTAAATGGTAAGATTAGTGACATTAACAAGGGGCATGTCTTCTATCCACTTGGTAAAATATTCAGTAGTGGTGATGATAAAGACATGCCCATCTTTGGAATGAGGTAGTTTGCCAATGAGATCGAATCCCCATGTGGAAAATGGCCAAGGAGATTATATAGTTTGAAGTTTGATGAGAGGTTAATGAATTAGATCATGATGAAGCTAACAAGGATTACACTTTTTATCATATTCAATTTCATCCTTTTTAAAAGTAGGTAAAAATTAACCCATACATAGGCATTTATGGGTTGTGGCATGTTCTCTATAGTGGCCACCAAAAATGCCCCCATGTACTTGTTTAATAAAAGAAGGGAGCTCATATTTCATAACATAACTGATCAAGGTACCTTCAACATTGTGATAATAAAGGATGTTATGTCGAAATACATACTTGAAAGCTTGTTTACAAATATGTCTTTTCATAAGAGTCTAGATTAAGAAGATAAGTTTGATGTTCCAAGAATTTAATGATGTCTTGATACCATGGGCTTTGTCTAACGGTAACAACCTCTATATGATAGATGAGTAAATCTAGTGGTTAAGTAGAAGATGGATATTTTCTTATTTATATAAGAAAAGTAGGATCAAAAAGGACTTGGTGGGGATGAAAGAGACATGTTGAAGAGGCAAGAGAATCAACAATGGAATTTTGATCTCTAAGAATAGGCTCAATAGTGAAAAAAATGAAATCCTTAGCAAGAGTGGTTGTAATTTAATGATATCTAATGATGTTGTCACTTTTACATTGATAATCACCACTTACTTGATGATTAATAAGTTATTCACCTAAATGATGAAGGTATTGAATATCTAAATCAAGAGAAGCTCTTATGTCTAAGATAAGAGCTTCATACTTAACCATATTATTGGTGACATTAAAGGTGAAACAAAAAGGTAAAGGAATGATCTTACCAAGAGGACTTGTGAAAATACAACCTACCTCATCTCCTTGAAGGCATTTAGCACTATCAAAATGAAGGGTTCAAGTATCTTCATGCAAGTTGACATTAATTTTAGGAAGCTCCTTGATAACTACTTTTGGTTTAGTAGTACCGAAGGGAGTTGTGGATTCATCAATATTATTGGTTTCAAGATCTATGGTAAAGCTATGAAAATAATCTTTGAGAGAAATAGCTTGATTAATACCTTTGATGTAAAGGATATTATCATTTGGAAGATTATCTTGAAGAGACGTAGTTATTATGGGAGCTAGAACACGTTGATCAGCTATGATTTTCCCTTTGATATCTTTTTGAGTAATGATGCAGAGATAAAATTCCATAAGGAAGACCATCCATTTACCAATTCTTTCTTTAAGAAGAAATGATTTAGATAAGAAATGATGAAGGGGGTCAGAATGAACAATGACATAAGTAGTTTGGTAAAGCATATAGTGGTGAAGCTTTTTAGCTATGAAATAGATGGAGAGGCAATCATGCTCAAATTTGGTATAACATTTCTCATACTTTATGAGGCCTCAACTAATGTATTAAATATCATACTCTTCTCATATCATATTATTGGTAAAGCATTGCCCCAACTAAAATATGTGTGGAAGAAGTATATAGAATCAAAGGTCTATCATTGGAAGGAGGATGAACTGTAGGTGGATGAAGTAATGATTCTTTCATATTATCAAAGGCTTTTTTTTACATGGATCCATCAATTCTAAAGTAGTACCTTTCTTGAAAAATGAATTGGTGGAGTGAATTTGATAAGCCATTTTGGGGATGAATAACCTAATTTCCCCAAGTTTTCCTAAATAAGTATAAATGTCAAGAATAGAATGAGGAATGAGCATGTTGATGATAGCACTAATTTTGGCAAGGTCAACATTGATGTTGTGGAGAGAGATAAAGAATCCTAAGTTTTTTTGAGATGTGACTCCAAATACACATTTGTAAGGATGAATTCTAACTTTATATTTAAGGAGACAGTCAAAGATGATAGAAATATCAGAAAGATGATTCTTATAATTTTTAGATTTAGCAATGATATCACCCACATAGGTTTCAACAATTTTTTAAATGAGAACATGAAGATGTGAGTCATTACTCATTGGTAAGTGTTTCCATCATTTTTTAGGCTAACGAGCATTTTGACATAGCAATAGGTACCCCATTTCATGGTGAAAGTTGTCTTATGTTGGTCCGTAGGGGCAATATGAATCTGATTGTATCCTAAGAAGTTGTTTATAGTAGATAACATTTTATAACCAACCATGGAATCAATAATGGCATATACTAAAGGTAAAGGTAAATTATCTTTAGAACAAACAAGATTAATATTATGAAAATTAATACAAATGTGAATGACCATAGTGACCTTATTCCAAATGGGGACAATGTTAGAAACCCATTTTTAATAATCCACAAGAATAATAAATTTAACATCAAGTAGTTTGATGATTTCCTTATGATATAAAGTGGAAACTTTGGGTGGAAATTTTATTTACTTTTGATGCACATGCTTGGCATTAGGATAAGTAATGATGTTATGCACCATAATTTTAGGGTTAATGTTAGGCATGTTCTCATAAGAACAATAAAAAACCTCATAATATTTGTCAAAGAATAAGCTAAAATTATCGTGTTCAATATGTGAGAGTTCATGAGAGATAATAATTGGTCGAGGATAAGATGGAGTACCATATTCAATGTAAGTGGTTTCTTCAATAAGCATGGCATTATCTTCTTGAAAGTTGTATGGTGAATTGGGTAAGGCATAAATTAGATTTATGTTGGGCTAAATGCTAGCAATGAAGTTGTTGAAGTGAGAAGTTTTAGTTTTGAAATTCCCAAGTTTATGATGTTGCCAAGTAATTTGAGGTTCCTAGGCATAAATTAACTCAAGGATAGCATCATCATTAGGCAAGGTAGGAAGAGGACCATAATACTCGATATCTACTTTAAGATATAAAATTTGATTGCCATGGTGATCATACTTAGAATGTATCTGATGAACATTAGTTACCTTGGCATCTAGTGTAATTTCAAGAGTAAAAGAAGTAGATGGATCAGAAGTGGTTGGAATATTAGTGGGTTTAGTGATGGGAGAATGATTAGATGCAATGATTGGATAAATAGGTGGTAAAGGATATGTATAAATTTTTATAGGTTTATAAGGTATAATTTGCTGTACCACCCAAGTATTATAAATAAGAAGTGACTTGGTAGGAGGCATATGACCCTCAAGATCTAAGGTATGATCCACATAGATGGTATAAACATCCTAATTAAAATCATGAATTTGGCCTAAGGTTTTTTGATAATGCTGGACATCCAAGTCTCTAGATTGAGCTTGGGCCATTATATAGTTATCATCATATGTTGGAGAAATTTTACATGCTTGAGAATTAGGGGGAGTTTTAGAATATGAAATATTGATATTATTGAATATATAATGAGACATGATGAAAGTATTTTGAAATAATTTGGCCACTCTAAAATCATTGCAAGTGAAGGCATATTTAGGTAAATAAGGCTCCTAAGCATTACATAGAGGGAGAAAATTAGTAATCTCATCAATAATATGAATAGTATGATCCCTAGGTAATAGAGAAGGAGGAAGCCATTGTGAAATGTAGGGAGGTAACTTGGTAGTATTATAAGTATGTTGTAACTTATTAGGTTCACAATCATTCAAATCCATAAGAGTAACTTGTAAGTTAAGATTCATGTTGATGAACTCAGGTAAAGGATCACTATTAATCTTAGGAATCATAAGAAATTGATATTGTGATTTAGGATTAAGAAATTGAATGTTCCATGGATTAGGATCAGCTTCATGATTATATCATTTTCCATTATGTAAGAATTTAATGCATTGGCTACTAGAAGAATCAATGGCCCTCATTCGATGAGTCCATGGATGACCAAGGAGTATGTTGTAAGATAGGGGTAAGTAAAGGACCATAAGCTTGGTTTGAATAATCTTAGGTCTAATGGTTAATGGAATCCAAATGCACCTAAGTGAATTTTTATTTGTCTTATCAAAACCATGACAAGTAATATGGGTTTACTTGAGATAATCATTGTTATAATTTAGTTTTTGGATGTGTTTCTATCTAATTTTTTTGCTTTTCTTAATTTTTTTGAAAAAAAAGAAACTAGGAATAGGTGTGTAGAAAAACCTATTAAATATGTACGCATTGAGTCTAGATGATTGTGGAGAACTCTTTTTTATCTTGGGATTATGACCTTAAAATAATAAAACATTAAAATAAACTTGTTTGTTAGACAAGTAGATGGGTGGATTGCCTAGCGTGAGCTAGATCCTAGAAGTGAAAGCTTTCTAGGAAGCCGTCAATCCACCTACTTTTAACACTTAAGTTTGATAGATAAAAATGAAGGAAACATGTAATTAAAATAGAAAACTAAAATTAAATATAGAAAAAAAAATTAATTAATTAAAACTAAATTCTTTTCTAAGATGATTAAACTAAAGCAAATAGTCTGAATAATTAAAATTGCTGAAAAATAGTTAAAAGCAAGGTTTTAGTTCTTGTTTTGGTGAAATGGCAAGGGTTAAAAGAGTGATGTTCTTGGGGTTTGAAAATATATTATATGGAAAAGTTCTAAGGGGTTAATTTTTTAAAAGGATAAGGCAACAAATGATTAAGGTGGTAAAAGGGTAAGGGAAAAAAGTGAGTGAAGGTGGTAAAGAGGGAAATGGGAGAAGAGTTAAATGGATAAATGGAAAAGGAAAATGAAGAGGCTAAGGGGAAAAGATATGGAGTCCAAGAGAAGAAGAAGAACAAAGGGTAGGTTTAGAATTCAAGAAATAATAGGCCAAGAGGGATAATAAATTAAATTACAACAAATAAAACAAAGGTTACCTTCCAAGTTTGAAGAAGAATATTGATGAAGATGTTGGTGTTGATGTTGATGTTTTTAAAGCAATTTTGGTAAAACGTAGATATAACTCTGATGCTTTGGATATTTCTTCTTCTAATATGATGATGACCTCTAAAATGATGATGAACTCCAAGATGATAACCTTCTTCAAAAAACCTTAATGAAATATTGATAACCAAAGACCAACTTCCAACTTAACCTTTGGTGAAGGAGAGGGGGGGTATTTATAGCATTTGATGTTGGGAAACATGCTAAAAGAGTGTAATAGTGAATAAATTCAAATTTTTTCAAGTGGATCTCATAAATAAGTCAAGGATGAGGCTATTGGGATTCTCACCTTGATCATAAGTCTCCTATTTGGGTTGGTGTGTTTCCCACCTTGCACATAAATCCAATTTTGAATGGTAATCATGCGCATGGGTTTAAATGAGACTAAAGACTTCTCCCCATCCTTTTTTGATTTCACACAAGAAATTAAAGGGGTGTTACACCAAATTTTGTGTCATTTTACATGTAGGGGATGAAAATTCTAAGGTGAGGTTGTGGAAGATTCCCATTTGGGTTGATAAGTCTTCCTCTTTGCCCATAAGTCCAACTTTGAATGGATAATTATGCACATGGATTTTAATGAGGCTTAAATACTTTTCCCCATCTTGTATTGCTTTCACAAAATCACTTAAAGTGGTGTCACACTAAATTTGGCACCATTTTCCATGTGGGGGATGAAAATTCCAAGGTGAGGTTGTGGAAGATTCCCATTTGGGTTGGAGAGTCTCCAATTTGGGCTAAAAAGTCAAAAATGGGTGCCCTTTATCTTTCCCAAAGTATTAAAGAGATAGGTATCTATTTTAAAGTATAATTTAATGTGAGAATACAAAATATATTTTTAATTATGACTCATTAAGTTTAAATTCTCAACATCACAAAGGGGGAGCTTTATGATGATGAAATGAGGCCATTAGGCACTTTTTGAAAGGGTCCCAAGTGGGGTATGGTGTCCCACATCAAGCCACATCACTCCCAATCCATGTCACTTTCCATATCACCCTCCATGTCACTTTCCATGTCACATGCCATGCCATCATGAATAGTGATAGTGTGTCCCATAATAAATAGTGATGGTGAATAGTACTTTTAAATAGTGATTTTGAATGATATTATGTGACTAAGAGAATAATTATTTGTTTAGGTTAAGGTGGGGTTTGTGAAGGTTTAATAAGTTTTAGGATATCTTGAGGTATTTAGTCATCAAAAAATGTGTGTAGTTTTCTAGTATCTACATTTTACCCCTTTTTAACTTGATCAAACATCAGGGTGCCTCAAGTAAGGGAGGAGGTGTTCCCCCTCAAAATGAGATTTGATGAGGAAAGGTCAAATCAGGTGTATGTTTGATAAGCAATTGATGGGGAGGAACTAGGTGGTGCCATAAGGTAGCTGGGTATGTAAAATGCCAATGGGTTCACAAAATACAATGAAGCATAATAGTCAAGATTATGTAGAGACTAAAGGTGCCAATGTTGATAATAAAAAGGTTTAGTTCTAAGATAAATGATAAGGTAACTAGTCCCTAACATTGGGCATAGTTGATCAGGTTAGTCTTATCAAGGTTCTTAGACAAGGTTGGTGTTGACTTAGGTATCAAGGGTAGGAAGTACTCTTGAGAAAATACAAATTGTCTGGTTTTACATGAGGTGGTATAAATGTTTAAAATTTCAACAAAGTAAGGTTGGTCATTATGGTCAAAAGTTATTACAAAAAACACCAATTTTCTAGGCCAAAATCAACCAACATCAAGGTGGACATGGTGAAAGCATGGGTGGATTGGGTATGGGTTAAAAGGGGATGGTTGAGTTGACTTTAGATGCATACGACAAGTGGATGATACCTACATAGTTATATTAATAAGAATCCAAAAATAACATTAGGCTAAATGTAGTTATTCTAAGGTGAAGGGTCTTGGTTAATGTGGTTTCCCTAATTTGATATGTAGGTAGGCCCAAGTGAAGGACATTAGAAAAAGGAAAGTGCCAAAGGGTAAAAAAGATGGTTATCAAATAGTTTATGATGGGTGTGTTAAAAATGGTGGATGAGATTACCTAGGATGTAATTAGATGATTTCATCCACTATAAAAAATGAATTTGCATCCATGGATAAGTAGGTTGAAGTATGAAATTTTGGCCACCTTTTTAAAGAAAAGAAAAGGGAAAAATATACTTTACCAAGCTTTGGAAAATTTATAACTACTTGAATTGCCATGGTGATCTGATGGGTTCTTTCATCGCCATCCAAATAAGTTGACATTATGCACATTTCACAAAAATGTCATTAATAGGTTATGGAAGGTTATTATTCAATTTTTTGGGGAAGCAAAGTAGTAGAGTGGGTAAACAAGAAGTGGCCAAGATTCAAACCCTTGACTCTTGAGTCAGTAGGGCCCCAAAATAAGTAAGCATTGAGTTTTGAGGGAATTCAAAGAAAGATGAGGAGGGGTTTTGGAATATAGAGCAAGGTGAATAATAATATTAACTAAATGAGGGAGTAGGTTGTGGATTTCATGCATTAAAGCAAGGGATATTTCAAGGAATAAGAAGATGTAGTTTGGAAAGGGAGAATCAATGGGAATTATTGGAAGGTAGGGTGCATGAGAGGGTGTAACTAGTATCCCCATGTAGGTATCCCAAAGCTTCCATTTGAAGGTGGTTTTAGTTTTGATTCTAACATCTTCAAATGTCAGAGTAAAAGGGGTTGAAAATAGGCAAGACTAAAAGAGGTCAGGAATAAATTTTCATCCTAATGGCTTAACAATGCTTAGGCTTGTTGGTTAGTCGTATGAGCCCAAGATCCTAGCCAATTATGTAGAGCCATAGGATTGGTATATATCTCATAGTAAACCAAAATCAAGTGGAATACCATGGAGGTCATAGCATGCTCAAAATGGGAAAAGGGTTTAAAATGAAAAAGGTAATAGGGAAGATGAAGGGAGTAGTTGGATAGGAATAAAAAAGAGAGCCTGAGCACAACATATAAAGGCATTAAAAGAAGAAAGGGATGCTCCTAAAGTAATGAACCTAACTAGAATTCATGCATTAAGGCAAGGGCATGGAGGATATGAGGAAGTAGACAAGGAGATGTATGTATAAGTAGTACAACTGGTGACTACACTCTAAAGAGGTGGAGGTTGAATTGGAGAACATAAGGGAGATCCAACAAGGGAGGAGGTAAAGGAGGACCAGGAGATGGATGAAGAGAAAACAATGAGGTCACAGATAAAGATGAAGGTGGATAAGGATGGAAGAAGCTAGGCATGGTCATATAAGTTGGTAAGAGCGAGGAAGGGCATTAAGGGAGACAAAAAAATGAAATGAAATGGAGAAAAGAGAAAAATAAAAGGTAGAAGATGAGGGGTGAGAGATGCACTAAATAATGATAGATTGGAGAATTGAAAAGGATGGGGAGAGAAGAGTAACAATTGTGAAGGGTAAGGGGAGGATGGTAAATATGGGAGGCCATGAAGGGTTTGAAAATAAGTCTAAAAATAGACCAAGGAGAAAATAGTTTGGTGATGAAAATGAAAAAAATAAGGTAATAAATAGAAAAAATTAAAATAGGAGGCAAAAAGAGTGAAATGAGGACACAAAAAGGATGATAGGATTGTGAAGAAGTAGGTGGTATCTTGACCAAGTAAGCATGGATGATGATGGATAATGAAGTAAATAAAATGGTGGTTTTGGAGATGAGAATGGGATGGAAAATGGGAAAGGGGTTAAGAAAAACAAGGGGAAGCAAAGGATGGGTGGGTAGAAAAGTGAAGAGAGAAGGTGGGCATCAATCAACTTGTTAGAAGAGATTGACAATTTGAAGGGGTAATTAGAAGAGATTTTCAAGCCAAATGGTGAAGAAATAAGGGGACGCAATGAAATGGAGTGAGATTAAATTAAGGGATGAAGATCAAGGATGATAAGAATAAAAAGGAAGAATTGAAGCAGGGATATAAAGCATAGATACTCAAATAGATGCAAAAGATAAGTGAGTACCGAGATGGAAAGAGGAAAAGGGGAATGCAAAAGGAAAAATACAAGAAGAGGAGAAGAAAAGAGGCAATTACGGAAGGCTTATCAAAGGATAAATACCCAGGGAGAAACTAGTTGTGGAGGAAAAATAGGAAGATAAAAAGGATGAAAGAATGGGAAAAAAGTAAACAATAAGAATGGAAAATGGGTATAGTGGGAAGAGTGACAGAATGGTAGAGAGTGGTGATACATGTAATGAAAAAGTGTAGCAACATAAGAAATAGAAATCTTTCAAGATGCACAGTATGATGTGGAATGGGTGAGGAAAAGAGAGTCATAAAGGGGGTACAAAAAATAGTCAAGGGTAAGGGGAGATAATGAGGATGGAGAATGAATTTGAAGGATATAAAGGGCAAGGTTGGTAATAAGGTGAAAGAGATTCATAAAATGCAAAAGGTGGGTAAGAAAGTGAGATAATAAGCATGCACAAGGAAACATGATGGGGAGGAAAACAAATTAGAGTAAGAGATGGATTTATGGGAGGTAAGAGGGGTCAATGGGGAACGTTGTCAACCCTTGTGTTAAAAGAGATTGACAAGATGGAAAAGTGGTTAAAAGAGATTGACAAGCTGGAGATAGAGAGATGGTTAGGAGATAGGTAGATAAGTGGAGGAAAATATATAAGGTGAGAAGGAGAATAAATTAAAGGATGTGGCTAAGCTAACCTCAATAACTAAGTGCTGCCTACATAGTCTAAAAAGACCTTAGGCCAATGTAGTTCTCCTAATAATGGGGGAAAAACTTAAGAAATATTAGATGGTGTTAAAACATAATAATGTTTAAGAAATAATTCAAGGCTTCCTTGATTTAGGATTCCCTAAGAAAGAGGGTGTTGTTAGTAGTGGAAATTAATGAGAAGAAAAAGGGGATGGGAATTCATTTTTAATGGCTGAGCTACCCCTAAAAGTGGAGTAGTGCCTACATAGTATGTGGACATCAGACCAATATAATTCAACAAGGTTTAGATGAGTGGTGTTCAAATTGGGTACCCCAATTTGATAGACCACATGGGTTGGTTTGGGTTGAGGGAGAAGGTTTGGTAAAACAACAATTTTGGGTTTTGGTGAAGGTGTCAGTGAAAGTAAATGTGGTAGGTTGGTAAATAGTTACCATAATGATCCCATATTTAGTATGATGAGAGATATGGATGGGCAAGGTAGGATAAATTAGAAGGGAAAACAATTCTAAGTACCATAAATGATCTTCATTGGAGCTAATCCAAAAAAGAGGTGCCTTTTTTAGGAGGTTACACCTTCTAAAATTGTGTGAGGGTAAGAGTTTAGAGATAGTGTTTACCACTACGAGCCAAGTTTTAGGAGGTGGGGGTATATATGGATCTACAAAATCATTATGGCCAAGGTTCATTATTACTACAAGCTAAGTTTTAAGGGTAGTAGTGAAGTGATGACCTGAAAAAAATTTCTTTGACAATCAAGTAGATTCTACAAGTAAGGAAGTTAGCAGCATGGTGAGAAATAGAGGATGGACCTTTCTTAACCCAAGAGTTGCATGGATAGGCTAGTTAAATGGTGTCCATGTCTACATCCTTTGTCCCAGCTCCATGGAACCAATGACTTATTGGTTATGCTAGTTCAGGCCTAACCAATAAAAACTGTGGCTAGGAGGAGATGGTGGTTCCCTTGCTATAGATGAGCATTTAGCTGGCATAAAAGAATAGACTACCATGTTCAAGAAGACATTGCCAATGGTTGGGTTCTAATGCTTAGAGTATGTGGTAATGGGCTGGTATTAATAGGAGGGAAAAAGGGGCAAGAAGGTGAATGTATTGTTGTGAATTCATGATGGCCTACCTTTGATGGAAGATTTTCCATAGTGGTAAGGATTTGGGAGTTACCACCACTAATGATAGTTGTAGTTTTAAAGTCATGATTACCACAATAGCCCATGGTTGGAAGCTAATTTACATCAATTAAGGTAATGGTGATAATGATGTTAATGACCACCAAGCCCACAAGGAGTGTAAGATGACAAAATGATAAAATAAATTAGATATAGATCAGATGATAAGGTCAACAAAAAGATATCCTAATAGTGCATAATGGATTTATTAAGGTGACCAATCAGATCGAGGGAGATGTGTCTACATGAAAAGGTAAGTAGACATGACCATTTAAAGTGGGAGGACTATTAAAATGAATCAATGACATCATTTGGCATTCCCCATTAGTGGAATGGCAAATCATGTTGGCAAGGAAGAATGGCTAGGTATTCTATTTAAAGAATCATGATAAGGATGAATGTTTATCATTGAGTCATTTGGTTTTGTAGGTTATAGAGAGTGTAGAGAACTATGCAAGGTTGAAAATGGTGAATAATGAAAATAATGTGGAGATGATCAACAACCCATGTGACCCAAAATAATCAATATGGTTAATATGAAGATCTACTAGATATTGCAACATGTAATGAGAATAATGTAAGTACTATTAGATTAGTAACAAGAGGAAAGGCACCCATGACCTAAGCTTGATCCTGAACTCTTACCTCTATAGCAATGAAGAATGTGGGAGATTCACTATGCAAGATGTAGGGTTGGATAACATGACTATTAGTCTATCTATGGAGGGAACCCTCACTATCCAAGGGGATATGTGATGAGGAAACAACTAGTGGTACTTATTTGAGTAGAAAAACTAGAGAAGAGGGTTGTAATGGCTATGATAGGAAAGTAGGGTGAAAGACCTAAAGTAGAATATGATTCTTGTCCTATGGGGATGAATGTGGGAAAGGAGAACAGAGTATACCCTTTAGCGGTAGTTGAGACAAGGAATGTTATAGATGTTATTTTAGGGAGTAAGCAAGTAAAAGGATGGTTGAACACAAATCCAAAGTCACCAGATAATCGGTCTAATGCTTAGATAGTAAAATAATGTATACATATGTGTTAGGTAATGTGTGTGTAATTTGATGACTATGTATGTGTCATGAAACTACTTGCACCCTAAATAAAATATCACACAATTTGTTGTAAACATGTCTAAAATGTGTCAAATATCACTAGTTGAATGTTTTCATGATTAAGATTATGTGGATAATTATGAATGTTATGGTTATGGTTATGATTGGTATGATGATGGTTGATGGAATCTTACTTAATGTAAAAAGGATGATTAAGGTTGTTGCAATATTAGATGGTAAAAGTTTTGATGAAGACATCAACCAAGCACATTAAGATGAGAAGAGGGAATGATGCTTTATTTTTGACAAGGACTAAAAATGGACCCAAAGTGGGATTGGCTTAATGAATATAATCCCTTAAAACATTGTGCATGAGTGGGTGTTAGTTGATAAAAAAGTCTTATTGATCATAGGGTGTCAAGTAACCTCTAAATTCCTTGATTTATAGATAGTCTAAAAGGAAGACGGGTGATAGGTGGTGTGAAGGGTAATGGGTGAATTAGTTTACCCCTTATATAGGTGGCCTAATAATGATAATAAACAAGTCCATGTCATATGCTAGATGTAGACTAATTGATGTGGGAAGTCTATATGTGAAAACCAATTATAGCTTAAGATTTTTTTGTGATAGTGGGTCTTTTGATTTTTTTTTATATGGGAAGTTGATCGATTTGAGAAGATTTCATGAAATTACTCTACTTTTGAAAAAGTTAACTTATCCATCCTTCAAGGGATTGGTCTAAGATATTGGCTTTGTTTTAATGTTTTTAATAGCTATCCTTCACTGGAGCAGTCTATCTTACATGTGGTAATTTTAATTTTGTTTTTAGGTAGATATCCTTCGAGGGAGTAGTTTGTAATGCTTAAGATATTGACCTAATTAATTGTTGCAAGATGAAATGTGTTTAAACATGGACCAATATAATTATTTTCAAAGGTTTACCTTTATGATGGTAAAAATTTACACAAAAAGGTTAATGATATGTGAAAGTGTGTGGTTTTGAGAGACAATAACCATGGGATTCCATCTTGTTAGAGATGAAAAGTATCCATGAGAACCATGCTATAGGTAGAGCCATGGTACCCATAATTAGGATTAGGCCATGACTATGATGGTTAATCACATGGTTTTATGTTGTAATCAATTATCCTCAAAAAGGGGAAGAGGAAGGTGGGTGAAGGTTAAAATCTCATAATCAAGGGATGAGCTTAAGTTAGACAAATAGGTGAGTTTTATCCTTCTTTAATAGAGAAATAGATGCAGATGCAAAGCATTGAGAGGATTAAGTTATGGTTTGCCTTTGAGAGAGGACAAACAATAAGCTCCTAATCCATATTTATGGGTGATGATGTAGAATCCAATCCAACTGAAAGCAAACTTGCCTCATTTACTCTTCTCCATGTTGGTCACATATTGGTTTTTTTTAGGACAAGATCTCTGATATTGAATCCTCATTATTTTAGGTGCTTGTTATAAGTGTGTGTGATACTCTCTTGATAGATACGAAGGGGGGTGAGAGATGCTAAATGATGATAGTCAAGTAGCTCAAGTTGAGCTAAATGATGCTGACAAAAATATTCCTCAAAAATGAGTTCCTTCAAAGATATGTGAAGAGAGGGGAAATAGACTTCAAGAGGTAAGAATACCTCTATTATGAAGACTAGAGAGAAATGGGTAGCACTAGTGGAGTTTTGATTTCTAGTGTGATAGGGCCATAAGGTGAATAGGATGTGCAAGTGCCAATCTCAACCTAAAGCACTGACATCTTTGGTTGATATTTTAGTGAGGGTTTTATTAAAGGCTTCCACTTATCCATTTTCTTATGGTTGATAAGGTGAGGAAAATATTAAATTGATGCCAAATGAATCACATAATCCTTGGACATGCTTATTATTGAAGGATTTTCCATTATCGGTGATGATCTTATGAGGAACACCAAAGCGGCAGATGATATGGTGATTGATAAAGTCAACAATATTTTCTACTTTGATAGAGATTAGTGGAATAGCTTCCACCCACTTAGTGAAGTATTCAGTGGTTGTGATGATGGAGCTATGCCACTATGAATATTTGGGGTTAATTTCCCCAATGAGATCAAGCCCCCATTGGGAGAAAGGCCAAAATTCCTTAGATATTTGGAGGCTATTGGCTAGTACATGATGTAAATTAGCATGTTATTGACATTTAACACACTTTTTTACATAATCAACAATTTTGGTTGAGGGCGGGCCAATAGTATCCAAGGTGAAGGATACATTTAGCAATCGCTAGGCTACTAAAGTGTCCCCCACAGATCCCATCATGTGTTTCTTTCATGGCATGGGAATCTTCATGGCTACGTAGGCAATGAACAAGGAGACTGTCAAAACCATGTTTGTAAAGGATTCCCCCTAGTATGGTGTAATGAGAGGTACTATAAATAAAATCTCTTTGGGGATTCCTAGAGAGGTTAGGAGGAATAATGTCTAAGTTGAGGTAGTTAAAAGTTCGGTCATACAAAATGTTGGATGGGGATTCCTCTACATTAGAAATGGTAGGGAGGTCAGATTGGCCATAAGAGGGTGTGGTAAAATGATGAATGGTTACAAATATTTTGGAATTGGAAGGTTTAGAAGGGATCTAAGAAGCAAGGCAAGCCATTATATCCACAAATTTATTAGTATATCAGGGAACGGATTGGATTAGGTAATGTTTGAATGATTTTAAGAGTTTATCAACTAAAAATTTATATTTTATCAAGACATAATTCTTACATTGATAGGATCCATTAACCTAGTTGACCACAAGCTGAAAATCACCAAAGACATGGATTTTCTTGATTCCCAATCTTTGAGTAGTTTAGAGACCTATCACTAGGGCTTCATACTCAGCCATATTATTGGTGCATTCAAATTCAAGTTTGAATGATAGAGGAAGGGGTTCAACATCAAGAGGAATTAGAATAACTCCAGCACCCCCTCCTTGTTAGAATTTTGAACCATGAAATAACATGGTCATTTGGTAGGTTATGTCATCTTCTTGAAAAAGAATCATAATAGACTTGTCCAAAAAGGCAAGAGGAGGTGGTTGGTTATTTGATAAAGTAGCTTTGGCTAATTGATCGATAGTGACCTAACCTTTAATCAAATTTTATTGGAGCAATTCAAGGTAAAATTCATCTAGGAACATGAGCCACTTAGCCATATGCTAATTTTGGTATGGTTTAGAGTGCATGTATTTGAGCGGATCAATATTAGTGATGACATAGGTTTTATGGTTAAGAAGGTATTGGCAAATTTTGGTGGCCATGAAGGTCAATGCTAAGTAAAGTTTTTTGGTGTGTGTATATCAAGTCTCATATTCTACAAGTGTATGGATAATGTAATATATGGCTTACTCTTTGTGTTGTTTATTTTGGTGAGCCAACATTTCCCCTAGGGAATGGTTAGTGGTAGAGATATATAGGTAAAAGGGGTGGTCATACTTAAGAGGGGTGAGGACATGTGGTGATAAAAGGTACTATTTGAGTGAATGAAAGGCCTTTTGACAATCACTATTCCATTTAAAAGAGACATCCTTATTCAGAAGGTGATGGAAAGGTTGGCACTCGTCTAAAAGTTGGGAAATAAAATGGTTAAGTGATTGAAGTTTTCCCTAAGGGTTGCAGATCTATTAAGGTTGGTTGGGGGAGGCATGTACAAAATTTCTCTAACTTTAGCAGGGTCTACTTAGATTCCATGAATAAAGATGATAAATCCAAGAAGCTTTCCTAAAAGGACTCCAAAAATTCATTTCTTAGGATTAAGGTAAACATGATAATGGATGAGGTGCTCAAATATGATTGTAAGAATATTCAAGTGATCTATTCAGAGTTTGGATTTCTTGAGAAGGTCATCCACATAGTCTTCTACAATTTTATGGATGATATCATAAAAGATATAAGTCATGGCATGTTGGTAGGTTGTACTAGCATTTTTTAACTTGAAAGGCATGACTCTATAATAAAAGGTTCCCAAAGGGGTGGTAAAGGTGGTTTTATGTTGATCTTCAAGAGCAATCAAGATTTGATTATAACCTAAAAACCCATCCATAAGAAATAACATCTCATGGCCAGCTGTAAGATCAATAAGCTAGTCAATGTTAGGTATAAGAAAGTCATCATTTGGGTAGGCAAGGTTAAGATCACAAAATTCCACACAAATATGAAGACCCCCAGTGGACTTGGTGATAGGGATGATATTCGAGACCCATGGAGGGTAGTCAATGAGTTGAATAAAGCCTACAGATAGGAGACATTGAAGATCCTCTTTGATGAGAAGGGCTATGTGAGGGTGTATCTATCAAATCTTATATTTAAAAGGCTTAACATCATGGTGAGTAACTATTTTATGGTTAGTAATGGTAGGGTCAATCTCAAGCATATCATTGTAAGACCAAATGAATGTTATGCTATGGTCTTGGAGGATAGGAGGAGAAATCCTAAAGTTCCTTGGTATTCAATGATTGGCCTAATTTGACAATATGGGGGTTATCTAAAGTGTCTAAGTTAATATCAATGGTAGAATCATTCAATATAGTTATGGCTTCAAGAAGAAGGGATTTGTGGATAGAAGAATCCCCCACATCAAGGTAGGTAAGAATGGAATCATCATCTTGATGTTGGATGGTGTTGATGGTGGGAGAATTATTCTCTACCATTTCAAGATGTATGAGTGGAAGGAATTTGGTTTGGCCACTCTTTTGGTAGATGAAAGGGCCCAAACTTATAGTATTGATCCAAAAAAATTTAGAAGGGATAATATCTGGGTATTTAGGTAAAGAAAGTGGTTGGGTTAGCAAGGATAGGATATCTTCCTCTATGGTGGCAATGGGTTTGGGTAAATTAGTGGATTCTTGAGGTGGTTCATAACCAAGGCCAAATGAATCATGAGGTTGCAAATTTTTGAGATGGGGTAACTCATGAGACCCTTTTTCATAGTGATCAAGGCCAAATCCTTTCCAAGCACATCTATGAAGATACATCTTAATAAACTCTAATTTTCTAAGATAGGAAAAGTTAGAGGTAAATGGTTAGATGGATGATGTAGTGGTAGGGGATGGAAGTGATTTATCAAGTCCCCCATAAATGAAATTATTTTGATGGTTAGGGAGACCAATGGAGATGATGGTTCCAATGTTAGGGTCTTAAGAAGGGTCATGTCTGAGATTCCCATATTCTTGTGGGGTGAGGAGGGCATCTAAGGCTTGGAGTCTATATTCCCCAAAATAAAGACATTAGAATGTGGTCGTCATGGGGTATTCTATAGGAATATGGGAAGAGGGGATAGATGGGCTAGTAGAAGCTTTATCAACATTAGGTGTGGAAATGCTATGGGTTTTGGCTAGTGAGGTTGTATTGTCAGTATATGGTTGTGCATTGGATAAAAGAGGAAAAAGTATGTCATTAGGTTTATATGTCATATTGCAATAAGTAAAAATTTGAGGGCTAGTTTAGATAGTCACAACTTGCCCTTCATGTTTAAACCTTACACATCGATGTAGGGTGGAAGGGACACAACTCATGGCATGAATCCAAGGGAATCTAAGTAAAATGTTGTATTTAAACTCTCCTTATACAATATAAAAGAGTTTGGGAATAGTACGAGACCCTATGTAGATGTGAAGGACAACTATGCCCAAGGTGGTATCCATAGTATCATTGAAAGAATGAAGGACTACTGAGCTTTCATGATGTTTTTGGGTAACTACAACTGGTCATAAGCATAAGAAGAGATATTATTAATGCTAGCTCCCCCATCGTTCATCACCCTTTTGATGTAGGTTTGATTGATGTATGTTGTAATGAAGAGGGGAAGATTGGGGTCTTCTGAATGAACAGAAGGTATTTCTAAATTCTTGAAGGTGATAAGGTTGGAATTCTAAAGGGTACCAACAAAATTAGCTAGAGGTTGAGGATAATTGGGTTGGACCTCAATGGATTGTAGAGACTCTATGAGTACTTGATAGTGATGGGGAGAGGTAGAGATTAACTCATACAAGCTCATCTTTATTGTAGTTTGGTGAAGTTACCTGAGGATATAGTTTCATATGGATATTCAATATACATTAGGGTATGGAGGGTTAGATGGGGAGGAACCTAAGATAAACACCTTTGGTTTGTTTAAATATGGAAAAGGTTGGGTATTATTTGTTTGGGAGTTTGGAGAGGGGTAAGTCCAAGAAATAGATGCCTTAGTCTTCCCTTTATCCTTCTATTAGGCCTAAGATTAGGTAATCATGTGAATAGTGTAGATAAGGGGTGATGAGTGTCATCTAAGTCTTCATTTAACCAATATTCAATTGGTGTCTTATCAACCAGGGCCGGTGTCCAAAGCTATCTATAGTAAGGTATGGGATGGTAGATCTAGAATTCTGCTTATGGGGGTGCTTGCTGATCCTATTCTAACTTTGACTAAACTACTTGATTCATGCTTTTGATAAAAAATAAAGAAATCAAATCAATCCACTCTTTTTCTAGAAATAAAAGATCACACTCATATTTTACGTTTTTAGGGAAAATTAATTCAAACTCCTACTTATGAAAGGAAATCTGATTCACACTTCTATTGTAAAAGAAAACATACTTTGTGTAGAAAAGAAATGAAATAAGAAAATTCTTTTTCTAAACTATGAATTTGTTTTTATGTTTTTATAAATAAATGAAAATAAAAACAAGATTCTAACTAATAAAACAAAACATAAATACTGTACACAGTTCTTGGTTCCAAGGAGAGTGGCCCTTGCTCCTCTCGAACTTAGGAACAAAGATTAATCAGTGTTGGAAACTTGAAGTATTAATTCATAAAAATGAAATGATTATAATCTGATTAAAACCTGAATGCTTATAAAAAATTTAATTCTTGATTCTCTATTTTCTCTATATCTTCTATTATCCTTTTCATAGTTGAAAGTCTTATACTTTATACTAATACAATCAACTCAAAATAGGATGAAAAAGAATAGGACTCCTAGTTGATTCCTTCATCCAAAGATAGGAGATTGGATTTCCAAGAGATCCAATTATTTTGATGAAATAAATATCATATCCTATAATAGTCTTAAAATCTGATTACGTACATATTTATCAAAAGCAAGTCCTTCAAAATAGCAGGCAGTTATTATCCTTATTTGATTCCAACTGGAATGGTTCTTTCTTATCCTATCTAGTCTCCAGCTTCTCGTTATCCTTACAGAATTATTGGTATTGACCCTATGGATTCCATAGAAATGAGCCTATGAAGTCCATAGAAATAACCCTGCAGAGTTTGTAGAAACAAGCCTATGGAGTTTGTAGAAATAAGCCTATAGAGTCCATAGAAACAAGCCTATAAAGTCCATAAAAACAAGCCTGCAGAGTCTGTAGTTCTGCTAGATGGAGATTAAAATGGAATGCTCATTATACATCACCTATGTCTTCTTCCTGAGCATTCTTCACATGAAATGTCACTAAAACAAGCTATGTATTAGACATTAATGACAAAGTAAAGGTTCAGTCTTTGGTTTAATATAAACAAGACAAATATCTATTTTCCATGTAATAGCTATCTAAGAATCTAAGATTTATATAAGATAATATCCTTCAAGAGATTATTTGAAGGAAATAACATGTTAATAATGAGCCATATTTTGAGCTCATCATCTCCCCTAAGCTTTACCTTTTGCAAGTCCCATTGCAAACATTTATTTGCATTCATAGTTATGGTTTCTGCTTTCTACACTCTGACTCAAATCATATTCATCAAATTCATCTATTATGTGTCTATCTAAATTATTGGTAAATCCTTGATATGTTTGAATCATTTGTTTCTATATACTGAATTGCTCTTTTGATTGTGAAGCCCAACTCTACCATCCTGGAATAGGTATGATCAACAAAGGGGGTCTATATCTCATGCTAATCCATTTCTATTCTCCTCCAGAGCTGATTACCTCTATTAAAATTTCTAGAATTGAGGATGCTCTCCTCATACTCCATCTTAAGTTATTTGGGGACATGACTTCTCACCTTTTAAGATGCACTGAAAGTTGGTCCCATCTTTTTACACTTGCAGTCACTACTGAATCAAAATTCTATCTTGAAAACAAATCAAAAGAAATAGTACAATAATATAGAGCCTGTAAATAATGTGTTTTGACCTCTTCCTTGAACAAAGCACAATGAAAATTTTGTTTGATCAATCTAGGAATAGAAAAAGCTGGTCTGACACATAATCTTGTAGTCTTAGCATGATTTGTATAGTCCTCAAATCTAATTTTCCATGCTATCTAATTTTTGAATGTAGAATGTAGTGCTCTCAATTGAACTTCTCCTACATGAATATTTATTAGAAGCTTATTATGCTCATGATCTCCTAAAATCAAGTCATGTAAATAAAATTCACAAAGCAAATCCTACTGATCAGGTTCAGCACTATAGAAAATTTCCAAAAATGTTGTTGGCTATAAAATTTTGTAAGGAAGATGACAGGAGATTCGTAGAAGATACCATCTATAAAAAATTTCAAATAAAAATAAACTGTATGGAGGAGAAGGATTCCTACATGCCAAAAGATTTTCTCCTAATTTACATGCATTTTTCAAATTTTCTTCTAACTCTTGGACTTTAGCCCCTAATTCTTTCTTTTCATTTTCCAAGAGTTTATTCGAAGAAGTTGCATCTTTGTTTTTCTATTTAAGTACAAAATATTCTTCTTCAATTCGATGTAGTATTTTCAAGGGAGGAATATCTGGATCACTTGATTGATAACCATTGTCAATAAATACTTTAGAAGGAGAAAGTGCAATAGCAAGTGCTTCGAAAGACTTTACCAAATTTTACAATCTCTTATTTTCCCTCTTTAGACTTTTTACATAAATCTAAATATCAATCTATTCATCTTCATGTCCTTGTATTATTTCCTCTAATCTATGAATTTTAGCGCATGATCAGCAGATACTGTTTCTAATTTTTGCACCAAAGATGAGTTAAAATTATCCTTGTTTTGCAATTAACTAATCAAGTTAGCAATGTCAGCTTTTTTTTGTTGTTCAAGAGCTTGAGCTTGAGAAAGCTGTAAATTTACCTACATAATAGGATCATTTAGATTTGATGATTCACCTTTCTCATCAGCACATATAGTTTTTCCTTTATCCATTGCATTTTCAACTAGAATAGGTGGTTGTTCCACCATACTTAATTTTTCTGCCATGTGTGGCTCTTCCTCTAGATTTGGCTCCTCCATTATGATTGGAGATTTCCTTTCAGAAGGAATTTCTTTAATATATGCAGTTGTAGTAATATTATGATGTATAGGGGAATGAGACACCATTTTAAGACTATCTAAAATATCTATAATTTATTTTTCATCTTCTTTTGTTAAAATGAGTCTTCTTCTTCCTTTAATTACTCTTTGGGCTACACTTGGTTGATTTTCCTTCTCAAACACCAAAGCCTTGGTCATCTCAAGTTATGTAGCAACCCTCTATCTCAATTTTCTTCTTCCTGTCAAAGGAACTGGTTATACTACAAACTCATGAGGTTCTTGTGGAGACCTTGAAATTTCAAGGTTTTGAGACCTTGTGATTTTTATTAAAGAAGAAGGGATTTCTATGGAGATTATAGTCTGAGATTGTTTTCTTGGTGTTGTATTCTCAGTTGATGGGGTAGATGGAGATGAGTGTTCCTATGGTACATTTGGGGTTTCTTGTGCTATACTATTTTGAAATTCCTCCCAGACCTCTTGACCTTATTGAAGGAAATGATGCTGGATAATAAGCTAAATAAGGCCATGATGCCTAAGAGTAGCAGTAGGGGTTATAGACATAAATTGTAGAGCACCATAGAAGAAAGATGGGAGTTTAATTTTGTACTAAGGGTTTTATCTCCCATACTTAAGATGTATTAACATTTTTATGGCATCTCCCCCTAAAAGACTGTGTTGCCCTTCACAAATGATATATTTAAGTACCCACTTGGCTATAGATTTATAAGGTTCAGGAAGTGAATTCTTTTGATCCCTTTTGATTTTCCCTTGGAATCTACTAGACATGAAATTTTGGTCTGCTTATTACCATTAAACAGACTAATTAAATCACTAAATGACACTCTACTTGTAGCTCTCATTCTTTCTTTTGGAATTTGTATAATTTGGCTTCTGATTTGAGTTGTAATAGGAATAAAAATGCCTTTCACATTTGAAAATTTAGGGGTGAGATTGGTAATGAATTCAATGACCATTGTTCCATCGAAACCCTAGAGATTTTCAATGAAAGGTAGCCAGTCATTGGCTCTGAACACTGCTACAGAAGCTTTGTCTTTATGAAACTTCACTGGATCCTTCAGCTCTGATCTTGTCTTCTATCCCATTTTTTTTATGCAGAGTCACAGTCAGATCAGTTCCTTTAACTCCAATTAAGGTGTAGACCAGTCTTTTATTGAAGTCAGTAGGCAATAGGCTCTAAGGATCAGCTTCTAATGAATTTTTTAAAAATGAAATGGTTCATTTTAAATGCTACAGCTGCATGAGTTTGTAGTGTGGTATGATGATGTGATACAGTTAGGTGCCACACATTTCTACAGAGTGTGCCAACCATTTGGTCTCATCAATACAAGTTATGTGAAATGATGATGTGTCATATTGATGGTGACAATGATTCATTATTTCATTAAGAACCCCTTTTTATGATGTCCCATCATTATGGTACTTGCTGACTCAATTTATGATATCCAAGATGCACACTTATCCATACACCTTTGGTAGCTCAGTTACATGCTTTCTCATTATGGCATGTGTCATTCCATTTCAAAAGATTCAAATTTAGGTCATCTTGGAAGAATAGGTTCTTAATCAAATAGAAGATAATTAGTTAACTAAACATAGAGAAATAAAATATATTTCTTACTTACTTTAACCTTAGACGTTATCCTTTGCTCACCACGTGTCCTACACCAATAGGTTTGCATGGATTAGTTTATTGCATGGAGATGACCAATCATAGTGTCATGATAAATTAAATTTTATTTTATTTTATTTTATTTTTTTCTTTTTTATTTATTTATTTATTTTTTCAATGCATAGCTAGCCAGCAAGCTGGTTTTCTAGGTATGCATTGTTAATAGTGTTCCTGGAAGGATTTTCACTATTGATGATGTTTTTTTTTGTTGGATTATCAAGGAGCATATTCAGAGGAAGTAAAGATTTCTAGAATAGCTACTTGATCCTTTACTTTTTGAATAAATTCATCTTTATTGAGAGGTTTTTTATAGAGCTTCAATCTATGTCCATTGACTAACAAAGCTCTTCTGCTATCATCAATAGGTATCAATTTTACATAACCATTTTTATAGACCTCTTCAATCTCATAAGGTCCTAACCATCTTGTTTGTAGTTTTCCTTTGAACTGTTGAAATTTAGAATCAAACAACAATGCCCAATCTCCTTTCTGAAACTTCTATTACTTGATTTATACATCGTGCCAAACTTTTCTTTGATGTTGTACTAGTTCAGTTCTTTATAGTTCTTCCATCCTCATTTCATCAAGTTGATTAAGCTATAGGAGTCTTTCTTTCTATATTTTTTCTAACTCAATTCCTACTTCTACAGCTATTTTCAAAGTTTGTAATTTAAATTCAATAGAGAATAAAGGCTTCTTACCATAGACCAATTCATAAGGTGAAAATCCAATTTCTATTTTCCAAGTAGTATTATCAACCCAAACAGTTTTTAGTACCTTATCTGCCCAATCCTTTCTACTAGAATTAACAACCTTGGCTAAAATAGTTTCCAGTTCTCTATTTTTGACTTCAACTTGTCCATTGAATTGTGGATGGTATGGAGAAGTTTTTCTATGCTAAGTTTGATACACTTGCATGAAATGCTTTATCATGTTTGACATGAACTGCGGTCCTTAATCTAAGACTATTTCTCTTGGAGCACCAAATCTTTGCATGATTTTGAAATATAAGAAATAAGCTACCATCTCCTCTCTTACATGAGTTAATATTTCTACTTTTTCCCACTTGGTCATGTAGTCTGTACATACTAAGAGATATTCTTTTCCTCTAGAAGGAGCATCTACTAGACTGATAAAATTAATTCCCCATTTCTCAAATGGTTCTAAACTCAATTGAGGATGTGGATGCAGAAGCATCTCTATTGAAAGAGTAGGCTATCCAATTCACTGACAAGCATCACAGTGTCTGACATATCTCTTTACTTGCTAATAAAGATGAGGCCAATAATATCTTACTCCCAAGATTTTATGTATAGTTCTTTGAGCTAAGTAATGGCCTCCTCCTGGTTCATCATGACAACCTTTGATGATATCATAAGCTTCATCATTTGTCACACACCTATGAAACACATGATCAGGTCCAAGTTTAAATAACATTCCATTAATCCATTTAAAAGAATAACTTTATTTGACTAAATGTTTCTTCTCTTTTTGTGAAAAATGTAGAGGAAACTTCCCTATGGTGAGGTAATTAGCTATATTAGCAAACCATGGAGATTGTGCTGAGATAGTGAATAATTATTCATATGGAAAGTCATCTTCCACTAGTTTTTCTTCACCTGTAGTGTTGATTCTTGATAAGAAATTAGCAATCACATTAGACTTCTCTGGTTTGTCTATAATAATAACATCAAATTCTTGTAAGAGAAATAGCCATCTAATAATCCTACCTCCCACAATTGGTTTTTTGGTAGGATATCTAATAGTTGAATGGTTTATATAGACAAATACCTTGTAGCCTGTTATGTAGTTTTTGAATTTGTTAATTACATAAATTATAGCTAAGAATTCCTTCTCAGTTGTGGTGTAATTTCTTTCAGTAGGTATCATGTTTCTGCTAATATAATATATAGCATACATGTTACCTTTTTCATCCTTTTGTCCAAGAACTACTCCTAGTGTTGTATTAGAAGCATCTGTGTATATACGAAATGGCTTAGTCCAATCTGGTCCTCTTAATACTAGAGCAGTAATAAGTTTAGCTTTGATGGTTTCAAAGGCCTACTGGCAGCTATCATTCCATTCAAATTTACTATCTTTTGTAAGCAAGGCAAACATAGGGGCAGCTATTTGACTAAACTTATCTATGAAGCATCTGTAGTAACTAGCATATCCCAAAAAACTCTTAACTTTAGTTTATGTTTGTGGAATGAGTAAGTTGGAAATTATTTCAACTTTCTTTGGATCTACTTGAATGCCTTTTGCAAAAATATGATGTCCCAAGACTATTCCTTCATCCATCATCGACAAACATTTCTCATGGCTCAAAGATAATTGATGTTCCTCACATCTAATCAATCCTCTTTCCAAGTTGGTAAGAGCTTATTCATAAGTTGCACCATAAATAGTGAAGTCATCTATATATACCTCAACACAATAATTTGTAAGGTCAGAGAATATTGCTAGAACTACTCTTTGGAAGGTTGCTGGAGCATTACAGAGTCCAAATGGAAGTACTCAATAAGCAAAAGTTCCCCAAAGGTAGGTAAAAGTGGTTTTATCTTGATCTTTAGCTACTATCGTTATCTAGTTATACCCACTGAACCCATCTAGGAAAGAAAAATATTTCTTTCCTACTAAGTTATCAAGAACTTGATCAATGAAAGGTAAAGTAAAGTAATCCCTTAATGATACTTTGTTTAATTCTATATAATCCACACATACTCTTAAATTTCCATTTTTCTTGGGCATAATTACCAGAGGTGACACCCATTGGCTATCTGAGATGGGATAAATAAACACAACTTCCAACAACTTTTGGATTTCTATTTTGACTATTTCCTTTAGTGTTGGGTTTATTCTTCTTTGTGGTTGTCTGACCGATTTGATAGATTCTATGTAGATGTGATGAGTACATATGCTAGGGTGAATTCCTTTAATGTCAGTATAATCTCAAGCAAAATCCTTGGTATGTCTTTCCAATACTTCAAAGAGTTGATCTTCCTCTTCATTTGTCAACCAACTATTGATGTTCAAAAAACATTTAGGTAATACCATGATTGGTTTTGTACCTAGGTAGTTAGATTCTACTTGCTTAAACTCACTAATTAATGAGTTTAGAGGACATGGATGAGGAAGTAGCTTATGAAACATAGTTACATTATCAACAAACTCTTTTCCAGGAATAATGAAATGCATCTAAGAAATGAGTTTGTTGTTGTTCTGCCAATTTCCACACACTTTCCTGAACCAATCTATGATCATACAATGAAGTACTAACAAAAGTAGAAGTGGAGGTTTTATAATTTTCCATTGGACCCAAGAATCCTAAACTAAGGCATTTCATAGCTTTCAAACAGGTAGAGTTCGTAGTTGCTAGACTGGCATAGTCCGTAGTTTCTAGACTAGTAGAGTCTATAGATTCTAGGTATATGTCTCCATTCAATTCTTCCAAGTATTTTATAACTGTGATCATGGATAAGGAGGAAATTTTGTTTAATGTGTTGTATAAATCATCCACCCAAAGTTCTTGTATGCAATTTGTTGATGGTTTTGCAAGATGATACAAGGAGATGCATTTGGATTTTAACCCATTAGAAATGGTCATGCCTCCTAACCTAAAATCAATCAATGCTACTACAGTAGCCAACCATGGTCTACCTAAGATTATATGATATCCTAGATTCTTTGTTTTGGGTTGCAAGACCATGAAATCTACTGGATATTCCCAAGTTTCTATTAACACTTCAACATTTTCTATAGTTCCTTTTGGTTTCATTACCGACTGATCTGCCATTTGAAGAATGGTAGTTGTGGGTTGCATTTTCATAAGAAATAATGCATGGAGAGTATCAATTATCATGACATTGATTTTTGCTCCCAAATCTACCAAGATGTTAGGAATTTATTTACCTTTAATTGTGACTGTGATCACTGGGCTTCCTAGATTTGCATATTTTGGAACTAATAGTTTTCCTGCCAATAAGTCAGCAACTTTTCAATCAACATGAATGGTTCCAAGATATTTTACCTTCCTCTTAGGTGTCTTAATATAGAGGATTTTTATGATCTCATTTAATTCAGGTATATCCCTAATAGCTATAGAAGGGGTACCTCAATATTGATATTTTCCAACTCATGGACCAAGTTTGAGTCTGGTTTGATATCAATGGCTCTTAATCTTTTATGAAAAGAAACTACTGGTTTAGTAGTGTTTCCTTTGTTTACTTTAGGACTCATCTTGATTTTAGTTTCTCTAGTGCTTAATTGAGATGATTCTATCTTATCATGTTCATCAGGTATCTCAGAAATGAGTACTAGAGGTTTTTGTATAGTTTTCCCTGATCTCAAATGTATGTTTGAACACTCAATAGCTCTAACATTTATTGTTTCTTCTTGTTCATTAACATAAATAGGTGCTAGTTGTTTATTTTTCAGATTTGCTATTGGTTGTGTAGGCATTGAGCACTGATTGATTTGTCCTTATTGTTGAATAACTGGGGGTGGCATAATGGTTTGTTGTTAAAGTGGTCTTCTTAGTTGGGTGAATTGTGACTATGGGTTCCACTACTGATTTCATTGTTGATATGGATGTGGCATCTAATGTTGTTGTGGTACCCATTGTTGTTGTGACTGTGGCACCATCCATAGAGGTGTTGGCATCCAATCTTGCCCTGTCCATGGATTCTAAATTAATGGAATTTGGGGTTAATTCCACAATGGTATAGGAACTAAAACATTCCATGGTGCCATCCATGGATTAACTGGATTTATTAAATTAAATTGTCCTTGAGCCTAGATTTGTGGAGCAAAGTTTTGTCTCTGAATATAATTTACTTCTTCAGTGGACTAGACTTGGGTTTTCATTTGATTCTTTAAAATAGGTAGAAAGGCACAATATTTGGTATCATGATATTTTGCATCACAGATCCCACATGATAAAATATTGGTTCTATCTAGGGGGCAGTCTCTAAGGGCATGTTTCTATCTGCACATAGGACAGTAGATTGTTAAAGGCTTTGTTGCATTTGCCTTAGCTTGAAGGCCATCCAGATTACTGTTTAGTGTAACTAGAATATCTATTTTGAGATTAGCAAATTCTTCCATTAATTTACCTAATTCATTAGATTTCTAAAAATTTCCTTTCCTAATTCTAGGTTTTATTCGAGAGTAATTGGTACAAAGCTCAAAAATCTTATCGAAAGCCAACTTATTTATGTCTCCTTTGCCCATCAGATTTAAGGCATCTCTAGTGTCTTCATCTAATCCTTTCAAGAAAACCAATTATTTAATATCTTTAGTAAGTGGATAATTGCTTCTTTTATGAGTGAACATGAATCTATCCAAATAATCCTCTAAAGATTCATCCTCATTTTGTTTGATTTTGAAGAAATCCTCTTTTCTTTCTCGGAATTGGTAGTAATCTTGGTATTTGTTTAAGAATTATATTTCCATGTCATCTCATGTTCTAATAGAATTTCTAGATAAACCCATGAATCAGCTCATAGCTGCATCTTTAAGTGTAAAGGGAAATAGTTTTAATTTCTAGCTATCAGTTGTGTAATCATAGGTTTGACATAGCACCTTAAATTCAAGCAAGAATTGATCAAGATATTCTATAGATCATCCCTAGAAATTTGGTAGATTAGCTAGTGAAATATTTTTCATGGGGGTTTGATCATTAGGTTCTGAAACAATATGAAAGGAGAAATTCCTTCCTGGTTGTGCAAATTGTTGATTTTTTTGGAGAGCCATTTCTTCTTCTGATGATATTTCAAAGTCAAGATGATCTTCCCATTGAATGTTTGTGGTCTCAACTATAGGTTGTTCCAAGTTCTCAAAATTTTATTTAGCTATGGATCTTTGAAATGCTTCTTCTAAGTCTTTGGAAATCTCTAAATAATGTCTTCCTGCAAGAGATTGGTCTTGAGGAATTTGTCTTATGGGGCTTGCATGTGGTAATGGCCTAGTTCCTATCCCAATTTCAAAAGATTATTGCAAATAGTTTTCACTTGTGTCTTCTAGTTCACTATTCAGCGATGTTGAAGGAGTATCCACTTGTGTCCTTGGTGGAAACTTTGGAATAAATTATCCCTTAGAATCTCTAGGATGGTACATCAATTTTATTAATTGTTTTTTTTACTCTAGATCAATAATTATTACCTTACTAACACCTTTTGTTTCCCTGGCAAGGGTGCCAAAAATGATGAGTGTCATCTAACTCCTCATTTAACCAATATTCAATTGGTGTCTTATCAACCAAGGCCAGTGTCCAAAGCTATCTACAGTAAGGTATGGGATGGTAGATCTAGAAGTCTACTTATGGGGGTGCTTGTTGATCCTATTCTAACTTTGACTAAACTACTTGATTCACGCTTTTACTAAAAAATAAAGAAATCAAATCAATCCACTCTTTTGTTGGAAATAAAATATCACACTC
Organism: Torreya grandis; assembly: GCA_037957365.1. Lineage (NCBI taxonomy): Eukaryota > Viridiplantae > Streptophyta > Pinopsida > Cupressales > Taxaceae > Torreya > Torreya grandis. The sequence continues at coordinate 51,665 of JARHVA010003981.1, forward strand.
TTATTTTATGTTTTCAAGGAAAATCAATTCACACTCCTACTTACGAAAGGAAATCTGCTTCACACTTCTACTATAAAATAAAACATACTTTGTGTAGAAAAGAAATGAAATAAGAAAATGCTTTTTATAAACTATGAATTTATTTTGATATTGTTATAAATAAATTCAAATAGAAATAGATTATAACTAATAAAATATAGCATAAATACTGTACACAATTCTTTATTCCAAGGAGAGTGGGCCCTTGCTCCTCTCAAACTCAAGAACAAAGATTAATCAGTGTTGAAAACTTAAAGTATTAATTCATAGAAATGAAATGATTACAATCTGATTGAAACCTATATGCTTCTAAAAAATCTAATTCTTGATTATCTATTTTCTCTATATCTTATATTATCCTTTTCATAGTTGAAATTCTTATACTTTATACTAATACAATCAACTCAAAATAGGATGCAAAAGAATAGGACTCCTGGTCGATCCCTTCATCTAAAGATAGGAGATTGGATTTCCAAGAGATCCAATTATTTTGATGAACTAAATATCCTATCCTATAATAGTCTTAAAATATAATTACATACATATTTATCAAAATCAAGTTCTTTTAAAATAATAGGTGGTTATCATCCTTATTTGATTCCAGCTAGAATGGTTCTTTCTTATCATATCTGGTCTCCAACTTCCTATTATCCTTACAGAATTCTTGGTATTAACCCTACAGAGTCCATAGAAATGAGCCTGCAAAGTCCATATAAATAAGCCTATGGAGTTCATAGATATAAGCCTATGGAGTCCATAGAAATAAGCCTATGGATTCTATATAAATAAGCTTGCAGAGTCTATAGAAACAAGCCTGCGGAGTCCGTAGTTCTGTTGGATGAAGATTAAAATGGAATGTTCACTGTACATCACCTGTGTCTTCTTCCTGAGCATTCTTCACACAAAATATCACTAAAACATGATAAGTATTAGACATTAATGACAAAGTAAATGTTTATTCTTTTGTTTAATATAAACAAGACAAATATCTATTTTCCATGTAATAGCTATATAAGAATCTAAGATTTGTATAAGATAATATCCTTTGAGAGATGATTTGAAGGAAATAACATGTTAATAATGAGCCATATTTTGAGCTCATCAAAGGGGTTCTCTAGATTGGATGGTTTCTTTAGTTCTTCCTCTTTACTTTTGGGTGAGATCAAAGATCAGATGGGTTGAGTCGATGGTTGGATTAGCAATGGGGATGAAGGAGGTTTATTTGATAAAAAATCATCTTTATACAAGTTGTGAACAAGTGATTAGAGAGCTTTATAGTTCGCAGTGTCATGTCTTGGCACCCTATGATATACATATATCAAGTTACCATTAAACCAAGAGGGTTTGGTACGTGAAGGGTCAAAGGGTTTGATGGGTGGTAAGATCAAGGAAGAAGTTTGTAACAACCATTGGAGAATGGTTAAGTAATATTCAGCTAAATTTGGTATATGTTTAGTGGTTTTTTCTTTATGTGTTGAAGTGAGACGTTATGTGGATCTAGGTTTGGTGGTAGGTGTCTTGGATAAGGTGGTATGCTTGGTTGATGGTTTTGGTTTAGGCATGATGGTTGATAGGCTAGTGGTAGCAGAGGGAAAGGTAACTAACTTAGGAATTTTTGGTGTGGTGGGGAAAGGTGTTTTAGAAAGCAAGTATGAAGGTGTGACCAATAAAGGTGGTGGGGTTTTAGTAAAAATGATGGACTTTAAGGTAAAGGGATGGGGACCCAGAATGGAGGGCAAGGTTGAGGGAGGTAAAATCCAAGGTTTTGGGCCCTTTGGTGATTTTACCTCTTTGGTTATTTTAGCTAGTTTTGGAGGGGATTTGGTCACTTTAGTTTTCTTGATGGGTTTATGTGTTTGAGGATCAATCAATTTGGATGAAGTTTTGGTTGGTTGGGTGGAGGTTTTAGTTAGTTTAGAAGGGCTAGGTTAGTCTACCAAAGAAGGGGTTAGAAGTTCCAATTTGGTTCCCTTACCTTTATCTTGACCTTTGATAGAAGTTTTTGTAATTAGAGGTTGGGTGGATGGAACCATCTTCTCTTATGAGATAACTTCTAAAGAGGGGGTGGATAGTTCTGTGATAGGGGAGGTAGGTATGGTATCCTCTAGTGGAGGTGTGGATATGGTTACTTCCTTTGTTTGGGTTTCCAAAGGAATAAAAGATAGTCTTTTTTCTTCCATTAGGGGAATGGGGAAAGAATCAATTGAGGTAATATATCCTTCATCAATGGGTTCACTAGTAACCACATTAATAATATGTGCCTCATGAGATGATTTGGGTTTATTCTCATGATGAGGGGTAAAAGTAGCATGATTAAGGAAAGGTTTATGGAATATGTTGAGGGTTTGGTTCGGTGGCACATTAGGATTTTCTAATGTGAGCTCCCCTTTGTCAATGAGGGATTGGATAAGGTATTTAAAGGTATTACACATATTTATGTCATGTCCTATGACTCAGTGAAAAGTGCAATGGTCATTCTCATTAAACTAATTGGGCATGGGGTAAGAAGCATCAAATTTTTGGGGTGGTTTAATCAGTGGAAGTTGGATGATATTGGCTTTTAGTAACTTTTCCAAAATATAAGAATAAGTTTCCCCAAGTGGATTTAATGACTTATGGTTATTCCAAGTTTGGTTCCTTTAGTTTTGGTTTGGATAGTTGAAGGGATCAGAGGTTTGGTTCCTTGGGTTTTGTTGGTTGGTAGATGGTGGAGGTGCAATTTTGAGGACAATAACATTGGAAGTGGCTTTACTCTTGGAATTGGTATTGGTTGAGTTGTTTAGTTTGGAAGAAGAGGGATCATTAGGTTTGTAATTTGGGTTATTATTCTTCAATTGTAATCTTACCTCATCAATGGATCTATTCTCTAGTTTACAAGCCATGGTAAAAGCTTCATCAAATGTCTATAAGCTTTGGACAAATAATGTGGATGAAATATGTTTTGCACATGCCCAAGTGAAGATCTTTATCAGCTCAAATTGAGGCAATGAAAAATAAAGTTGGTTGATTAGGATCCTATAATGAGCCACAAAATTGGTAATAGATTCATCTTTGAATTGTCAAATGGATTAGAGGTTGGTAATAGAAAATTTCTTGGATATATTGATTGAAAAATGATCCAAAAAAGTTTGGGCTAGTTGGGCAAAGGAGAAGATGGAGTGTTTTAGGATGGAACTATACCAATCTAATGATAGTCTAGATAAGGACATAGGAAAGGTATGAAGGATAAGAGCATCATCATGGGAAATCAAGTAACATGTGTGCCTAAATGTTCTTAAATTTTGTTGGGGGTCTTCCTTACTTTGAAATTTAGAGAATTTTAGAAATTCCCATTATGGAGGATATGTTCAGAGAGGGATAGATGGATGGATGGATGGGTTCATTGAAAATTTAGTCATAAGAAATAAGGTTATGTGATCTTGAGATGGATGACTCAAGGGTAGTCATCTTCTCCATTAGCATCTTGACCAAATCTGGTTGGGGTTGTTAGGTTGGATAGGTATATGACACATTTTGTTGGGGTTGGGTGACATGGGAATAACTAGTGGATGGTTGGGATGATGTCATGTGTGTGTGTGAGGTCACGTAAGATTGGGTGGAAGGTGAAGGTATGTATATTTTTGTGTTAGAAATATATTGATAAGATGTCATGGGTATGTGTTGGAGGGTTGATGTTGGGGGGGTTTATGTATGGCATCGAAGTGATTAGTGGGTTAGTTGGTTGAAGGTGGGTAGTGACCAAAGTGCTTATAGGGGTAAGTTTTTATGTTATGGAGAGTATCAAGTTTTGAAAGGGGGTTGAGGTTAGTATATTGATTAAGCTAAAGGGAGTGGTAGAAATGGGTGTGGAAGACATCATGTCAGCAAAAGGGATAAAAGTCACAAGGGTTAACGTTGAACCAATGTTAGAAGTATTGGTTGGGGTAACAAGTTTTTGGGTGGTGGTGGTAGATTTACCAATGGTAGAAGATGAATCTCGGTTAACAAAAGGGTGAGATGATGTAATATCAACCATAAGGTGGTGTGGCATACCATAGGGTGGATCTATGGGAGGAACTGAAGCCATCAAAGTATAGTAGGCTAAGGTATTAAGATAATGTTGTAAAGTAACTAGATTATTATCCATAAATGTGGCAAAATATAAATCACCTTTAGGGACTATTGTAGGCACCATAGGTCAGGGAGAATGGTACGATGAAGCATGGGGTGATTAATCAATGTCTGAGGTATAATCCATAGATGAGTACAAAGAAGAAGATGGTGGTGGGTTGTTTTGGTTTTTCACTTACTGTCTGGCTAAAACCATATGATAAATTTATAAATGGATAATGAACCTCTTTCCTCACACAATGAGCAAACAAAGAAAAACCCAAAGCAAATAAATCACATACTAAAATCATAATTAATTCTAGAATTTATGTTAGATTACTTTTGGCTTATGCCTTAAAGAATGTGAAAGGTGAAATTTTCTTGTGATTCGGGTACTAGAAAAGTCATCTAAGGATGGTTTTGGGTTGAATTTTGGTTCTCAAATAATCTACACTAGACCAAGTATGCGGCCTAGTACTGGGGGATTTCTCCCCTCACTTCATGATCCCACACCTAGTATGGGTGATTAGCCAATATATACCATTTATCTAGATTTTATACTTCATAAGAGAATGGAGTGGGTCCTCCCCTTGGTGATGAAATCCAAGTAGGATCACCTAGTAGGGTAAGGTGATCTAAAGGGTGATGAAATCCCAATGGGAATTATCTCAAATAATTTTTAATGTTTAATTTATGCGTGTGATTTCATAGTGTAACATATGTGTGCTATTATTAATTCATAATGCATTTAACTAATCTAGGTGAGATAATCATTAAGAAGACAATACCATGAAAGCACTCAATTTTAACCCTAAATAAGAGTTTGGTGTCTTTTCTTGCAAATAAGGAATAGCTAAAATGCACTTAAATGTAAGATGCAAAATTCAACCTATCCCTAGGATGAATGCTCTTTTGATGTTTTAGAAATGCAAAAAAAAAAAGAGTAAAAATTTTTACTTTTTTTATTTTCTAATTTTCTAAAACAAAAGAAACTAAAACTTATGTTTCTAAAGAAAGGAATGCTTAATTTTTAGAAATGCAACTACATATAAATACCATTTTACTAATTCAAATAAATTTCTTAAAACAACTAATGAACTCAAGAAAACTCAAGGGTCCCACCGAGCATGCCAAAAAAATTCTATCTATTTTTTTTATTTTTCTTAATTTTTTAAAAAAGAAAGAAACTAAAAATAGGTGTGTACAAAAACCTATTGAATGTGTGCACATTGAGTCCAGATGATTGTGGATAACTCCTCTTTGTCTTGGGAGGATGACCTTAAAATAATAAAACACTAAAATAAAATTGTTTGTTAGATAAGTAGATGGGTGGATTGCCTTGAGCTAGATCCTAGAAGTGAAAGCTTTCTAGGAGGCTATCAATCCACCTGATTTTAACACTTAAGTTTGATAGATAAAAATGAAGGAAACATTTATTAAAAATAAAAAACTAAAATCAAATACATAAAATAAGCCAAATTTAATTAATTAAAACTAAATTCTTTTCTAATATGATTAAACTAAAGTAAATAATTTGAATAATTAAAATTGCTGAAAAATAGTTAAAATCAAGGTTTTGGTTCTTAGTTTGGTGAAATTGCAAGGGTAAAAAGAGTGATGTGGTTGAGCTTTTAAAATGGTTTATATGTCAAATTTTTAATGGGTAAATGTTTGAAAATGATAAATAAACAAATGATAAAGGTGGCAAAAGGGTAAGGGGATAAAGAGAGTGAAGATGGTAAAGAGGGAAATGGGAGAAGAGGTAAATGGATAAAGGGGAAAGGAAAATGAAGAGGCTAAGGAGAAAATATATGGAGACCAAGAGAATAATAAGGCCAAAGGGTGTATTTTAAATTCAATAAATAATAGGCCAAGAGGGATAAAAATGTAATTTGCAATAAATAAATCCAAGGTTACCTTCCAATATTGAAGAAGAATGTTGATGAAGATGTTGGTGTTGATGTTGTTGAAATAATTTTGTCAAAACTTTAGTATAACTCTAATGCTTTGGCCTTTTCTTCTTCAAATATTATTATGACCTATAAAATGATGATGAACTATAATATGATAACCTTATTCATAAACCTGCAACAAAATATTGATAACCAAAGACTAACTTCCAACGTAACCTTTGGCAAAGGAGAGGGGGGTGTTTATAGCATTTGATGTTGGGAAACATGATAAAAGAGTGGAATAGTGAATAAATTCAAATTTTTATAATTGATTCTCATAAATAATTTAATTGTGAAGTTATTTTTATTCTCACCTTGATCATAAGTCTCCCATTTAAGTTAGTGTGTCTCCCACCTTGTACTTGAATCCAATTTTTAATGGGAATCATGCACATGGGTTTAAATGAGACCAAAGACTTCTCCCCATCCTTTATTTCTTTCACACAATCACTTAAATGGGTGGCATACCAAATTTGGTGTTGTTTTCCATCTGGGAGATGACAATTTTAAGGTGAGATTGCAAAAGATTCCCATTTAGGTTGAGAAGTCTTCCTCTTTGCCCATAAGTCCAACTTTGAATGGACAATTATGCACATGGGTTTGAATGAGACTGAAAGACTTCTCCCCATATTTTATTGCTTTCACACAAGAACTTAAATGGGTTTCACATAAAATTTGGCACCATTTTCCATGTGGGGGATGAAAACTCCAAGGTGAGGTTGTGGAAGATTCCCATTTAGGTTGGAGAGTCTCCAATTTGAGCTAAGAAGTCAAAAATGGGTGCCCTTTATCTTTCTCAAAGTCTTAAAGAGGTAGGTATCTATTTTAAAGTATAATTTCATGTGAGAAGACAAAATATATGTTGAATTATTACTCCTTAAGGGGAAATTTTCCACATTTCAAGGGGGAAACTTTGTGAAGTTGAAATGAGGTCATTAGGCACTTTGGGAAAGGGTCCCAAGTGGGGTATGGTGTCCCAAATCAAGCCACATCACTCCTGAGCCATGTCACTTTCCATATCACCTTCCATGTCACTTTCCATTTCACTTAACATGTCACATGCCATGTCATATGCCATGTCATCATGAATAGTGATAGTGGGTCCCGCAGTGAATAATGATGGTGAATAGTACTTTCAAATAATGATTTTAAATGATATTATGTAACTAGGAGAATAATTATTTGGTTGGGTTAAGGTGGGTTTTGGGAAGGTTTAATAATTTTTATGGGATCCCGAGGCATTTAGTCATCAAAAATAGTGTGTACTTTTCTAATGTCTACAAGATGAGCCATAAAGATGTTACATTAATACCAGAAACTTCATCAACTAGAATTTTTTAGATAAGAGTGGTATTAATGGATACTTTGATGAAAATTGGTGGATCATCAGCATGAAAGATAATTTCATCATTGATCATGTCCTCTTCAAGGAATTTAATGGAGGGCTTGGAAGAAGGACACATAGTTTTAATGGTATTTACATTGGTAGGTTGAGATTCAATAGAAGGTGGTTATTCATCTAAGGAGTATGGATCATCAATTTCTTATATCCATTACATAAATAATTTATAATTATAGGGATAATTATGAACCAACTCCATAAGTGGAATCTTACAAGGCATAGAGTTAAATTCTTCAAGAAAGTTCCAATGTGACTTAGAAGAACCAGTACGAGGTTTAAGAGGTAAATTAGATTTTGGAGGAATATATGTGGTTGGAGGATTGGAAAGAAGAGATGGTTCTTCATGGTATTATGAAGAAATATTAGTAGTGGTATTATCTAAATAATTTATTCATCTAAATATGGCTTTGTAGGCTTAGTAACGAGATCTTTATGAGTTGGTTTATGATGATAATTGACCTTAGCAATATTGACATATTGAGAATTTTTAAAATATTGGTCATAATCAGCATCAATGGAACAAAAATCCTTGGTATTTGTTTGATTATTTGAATAATATTTTTGGTTATTAGAGGTATAATCTTTGGAAGCTTGTCATTTTTTAGAAGCAATAGTGTATTCTTGATGATGAAGATTAATCATAGATTCATGATTAATATGAGATAATAAATTTAGTGATCCCTCTACAAGATTCATGATAATGACCAATGTTGGCATGGAACCAAAAAAATATATTGGGGTAATACCACTTAGGATGATCATTGGGATAGATGAAAGGTTTAGAGGGTGGTAAAAATTGTTTCATTTGCTAAACCAAAATAGGTGTATGAGAAGGTGAAGGAATATCAATTTTGGAAACTCCTAGTTTGGTTTACAAAGTATTACTAGTGATAGTAATAGATGTTTCAAAATATCCTTTAATAATTTTATGATTAGGTTTGAATTTATTTATAATAAAGTATTGACATTTGCTTGATTAAGAGCTTCATTAAGTGTTTGGGGAGCAAATGTTTAAACCTTATATTAGAGAGTGGGATTCAATTAGTGATAATGAGTTTGAATAAGTTATAATCAGTCATGTTATGGTCACCTTTATGGGCCAATGATTTCCATATTTTGATAAATTAATGAGCTGATTCAGTGGGAGATTGCTTAGCATTGATGAAGTGGCTAAGATAATTTTTAGGAAGATCATTGTGTTGAAACTCTTTAACCAAAGGATTAACCAAATCTTCAATTTTCAAAATATCATGTTGGATAAGTTGATTATACCATTATAATACATTGTGAGTGAAGGTTTTCACTAAGATTTTAGTAGTGGTGAGGGTATTAGTTTGGATCCACTCTTTGTAAAGGTTTTCAAATGCTTTAAGAAATGAGGCAGGATCTTTAGTCCCATCATATTTGATAGTTAGAGATATGTTACCAATATCAATGGAAACAATGAAGGAGGCCAAGGCTCATTTTTAATAGTTTGAATCATCTTGTTATTTATTATGGGTTGAGGAATAACATTACCTAAGGAATCCTGAAGAGGTGGAGGAATGTAATTGGGATTAGGTTGAGGATGGATATCTGGAGGTTGATTAGCCACATTAATTAAATGTTGTTGAAGTTTCATCATTTAGTTGGTGTTATAATTTTGTATTATGTTCATATGTTGGATAACTTGGGCTAAAATTTGAGTTGTATCAAGAGATGGGTTAGTTTTGGTAGGATCACTCCCCAAATTGGTGTTAGGGGGAGGATTACTAGAAGAAGGATTATTAGTGAGATTGTTAGTTAAACTTGTATTGATTACTCCCACATTAGTTTTAATATTTTTAATATAAGAATTTTCTTGGTAAGGAAAGCATTAGATCCTTCAACTTCATCTTGAGGTGTTATTTTCACCACATCATAGTTCATAGATGAAAGAGGAGAAGAGGTGCCCCAAAAGTGATGACACTCTTGGGAGGAAAAGAGAGGGAGAAATGAATATCCCATATAGTATCTAAATATATTCAAACTATCCAAGAAGATTATAATAGGAGTTTTCATTATGACTGAAGAGAGATGAACAAAATGCCAAAAAGGAGAAATAGAGAACTAGATTAGAAAATAGGGAAGGCAAAGAATAGTATAGGGTCAACTAGGTAAACCAAACATAGAAAATAGGGCCTATAAATAGTACATGGTTGACTAATTTGATCCAACATAGTAAGCAAAGGCTAGAAAAATAGTAAATAGGGTCTGTAAATAGTACATGGTCGACTAGGTCAATCTAGTATAGTGAATAGAGGTTGTAAAAATATACAAGGTTAATTGGGTCAACCTAGTACATTAGATAGGGAAGATTAAAAATCCTATAATAGATTTTGAATTGAAACAAGATACTTTTTGCAAGTAATTTAGAAAAGTAAGAATTAAATTGAAATAAATAGTTAATTAGATAAATGCTAGCCAACCCAGTTAAGGCACACAACACAAAACCTTGAACCAACATTGGGTAATGCAAGTTTTTGTACAATAAAAAATATAATTGAGCAAATATAAAGTAATCAACTTACAAATTAAAGAGATAAATAATTGGTTAACCTAAGTATTTATTATACTATTAGAATATGATTTTAAATGTGATGGGAAGTTGGTTGTAAATAAGTAACTAAAAGGCAATATAAGGATGGTTTCAAGTAGATTGGGCTTAAAGGGATATGTAGTGGTAATGATATAGGCTTGGTATTGGGGCCTACCCCCTTACTTCACACACCATAGAGATAAGGGTGTTAGGTTATTAGCTATAATATACCATTAACCACACTTTATACTTGACCAAAACATCAAGTCAGCTTCCCCCTTAGTGATGAAATCCAATTAGGTCAGCCTTAGGTAGTCAAATGTTAAAATGCTTGTTTAGATTTTATGATTTGGTCATGTGTGCATAAAATTGAAAATAGTGAAACTAAATGATTTATTTAAAAACCACATAATTAAACTATGTGATCTATTCTAGGCATGTAAGCAACAAAAAATGAAAATATGAGTTAATTACTAGCATATAAGGTTAATTCCAACTTTGAAACAAGGTACAATGTTGATATAGTCAATAGTGTATGCACAAAATATAGAACAAGGTTGATAGGGTTGATCCTATACTATAAAATCAAGGTATAAAAATGAATAAGTTTGGTAGAGTCAACATGGATATCCAAACGATACATAGAACACAAAACTGGGTCGATAGGGTCAATCTAGTTGACTATGCAGGTGTAGTTTTAAAGACTACAAATTGTAAAAGGAAAGACTATAAATAAAAAGATAGAGAGATAAAAAGGAACCTTGGTGCATCAAATATGTAGAGAATGAAAATTCATGTTTAATAACCTTGATATATGCTTGTAAATTTTACTAACTTAGTTGATTGGATCTATCAAGCTTTGTAAAAACCTATTATTGAGTGCTTGAAAATGTATAGGGTTGATTGGATGGACCTAGTATGTTGAACAGGATGCCTAAAAATGTACAAGGTTGACTAGTTCTGCCAAATAGTCTTGACTAAAAGTTTGAAAAGTTGAAAACCTATACTAGGTCAACAGGGTCGATCTAGTAGCCTACACCTAAAAACCTACACATAGAAATTAGAGTTGGATCGATGCAGTTGACCTAGTATGGAAAATATATGATAAAAATAATGAAATAAAGTGAACAAATCCTTCAAGGGTTAGTTGACATCAAGTTCACCAAAATGTATGCAATCATAAATGCATCATGTATATAAATTAATCTTAGCTCAAAAAAGATAGAGCATACCTACACTTCTGATTGGGAATACATTTGTTAAATAAGAGTATGACCAATATAGGGATCCACTAGACCTGATCACGGGATCACTTATCATAATACACCATGATAGGAAGGGTTCCAAAGCCTACAATCTAAAAAAATCATGCAATAACCCTAAAAGAGTTCTAGGTTTAATGTTTCACTTTATATCTAATAATCAGAAAGTAAATCTAATCTAGTGAACACCAAATCTTATGGCATAACATGAAGGGTTAGTAAAGTAGTCAAAACATGCATAGGATAATCTCAATTAAGCTAAGTATGAGTAAGACCCTAATACATGGAATATGAAGAGTAGTATTATTCAATCCAATACTTATGCTACTTTTATCTACTAAAGAGAGGAGAATAAAGTTTGAATATACTTACCTGAATATAAACCCATTGAGACTCAATTTCTCCCTTAACCAAAGGGGCTTCACAAGAGGTTGTTGTGGTTTATTAGGATAACTAAGAAAGGTTAAAACATCTAAGACTTATCTACAAGACTATATTCTCCAAGTAGAAACCCTAAGGGAAGACTCCTCAAGTATAATAGTGGAAGAGTAGATTGTCAAGAAGCATGAGTGAAAAATAAATCTTGATTGCATATTCAAATAATGAAAAAATGATCATGTATTTATAGGTAGATCTCAGCCTAAATCCTTCTAAATATGTTAGTTATGTGGGGTTGACCTAGTTGACCCTATATGTTTTCAAAGAGATAAATCACTAGGTCTTAAGCTAGGTTGATCGAAGGGATAATAAATATTTGAAGTGAAATACCCAAAAATAGTACAAGGTCGACCCTATATAGTAATCAAAGGTTGAAAATTATACAAGGTTGACCTATGATAATAAATATTTGAAGTGAAAATACCCAAAAATAGTACAAGGTCAACCTTGTATAGTAATCAAAGGTTGAAAATTATACAGGGTTGACCTAGTCGACCTAGTATAGTCAACTAGTGAAAGGGGATCAAGCTGAGGAAAAAAGGGATAGAAAGAGAAAAAATACTATAGTGTATAAGTGAGGAGTAATATCTTAGGTAATGGATTTAAGATCTACTTATATTGGTAATAATGTGTCAATAAGGGACAATAATTAAATTAATCACCAAAGGTCTATGCATCCCTTTCTCAGTAGACCCCTTTGGGCATGTACTTAGAGAGATTAAGTCTCGATAGGTTCCTACAAGATTTATAAGCATTAGTGTTTGATAAAATTTAAAAATATTATGTGTATGCATAATAAATTCAATTAGTCTAGACATAGGAAATCCATAAACACAACAAAAAGCATGGAATGACAAAAATCTACACACCAAGAAATTCTAGGTGGAGCAACCAATATTGTTATATGAAAGTCATTTTTTTGCATTCCTAGGTAAATTTAATATCATATGGAAAGGCCCATATATAATCCATGAAATATCACAGTCTAAGACTATGATTTTGAAATATCTACAAGTTAATATTCTACCAGGCCGTGTGAATGGTTATAGGTTGAATCCCTACTACTATTAAGTTTGATTTGTAAAGTTGAGGTGGTGTTATGATGCACCATTTTAGTTTGGGGTTTTTGTTCTTGTTGCTATGTGCATTTGGGTTTGTCATCTTTTATTCTATGTGATTAGGGGGTTGTGCAATTTTGGTTGAAGTCATAGTAAATATAATAAGGAATAATTTTGTAGACAAGTAGATGCATTAATAAAGGGGTTGGTAGAGACATGTGGCATAATTAAAAGGGTGATGGTTGATAGATATTAAATTCAGAAGATGAAACATGAGATGAGATATTAAACCAAAAATGGCCAATGGTTATTTTATTGTTATTAATGATGAAGCAAATAGAAGAATCGGGATGGATTCTAAAAGAGATTATACATCAACATCACTAAGTGAATAAATAGGTATAGAGGAAGAAATGAATGATGATGTGTATAATCAAACATCATACAAGAGTCAAATGGGTGTTAGATAAATATTGTGGTGGCCAAATAAACAAACAACAATCTTGAAATTAAATATTTCCATGTGCATGACCTAGTGATATCTTGATGCATTCAAAGATCAGGGAGGTGAATTGGTGCATTAAAACCTATAAATAGGTGATTAAAACTGATGAGTCAACATTATGACCTTTACCAAGTTTAAGCTCAATGATTTCTTAGAATTTGAATAGTTTTCTATGATCAAAAATATTCTCATTCTTCACACTTCGTATAACACAACTACACACAATCCTAACACTGATGATGGCTATGCACAAAAAAATAAAAGGATTTATAATCACTCAAATGGTAGATGTCACAATTAGGACCAATTTATAATAGACCAAGTTTGTCAATGGAAAAGTATATGATTTCATCAAACATGCAAAAGAATATTTTGAGAGGACCACAAGAATCACAAGACCTAGCACTCACCTAGCACAACAAATTTCACAACACAAATGTTGAAAGATTGATCTGACTTCCTAATTTTGGTGATTTTAATGACATCATATAATTATTTTTAGGGTGAACAATGAGGCTAAAATTTATTTAGCCCCAAATGTTACTATTTATATAATGATGATGATATGGAAAGAGAAATGAGATTGGAGGCATGAGGAAATCCATTAGTACCTTATAAATTAAAGAAAACACCTATTCTACCAAAAATCAAGGAGGCATATGTTAGAGGCATAAGAGGAGTCCCATTTAATGGTATTGAAGATGTACCTATTCACATTCTTGAAGATTGTATTAATAGATAGTTTTGGCAGACAACCAAAAAGAAAATGATGAAGGGTATCACTGACATTGCTCATCATATGATTCACCTTGAGTAGGAATTTAATTGGCTAGACTTCCTCATCACCAAAATTTCTATCAACATTTAAAAAGCATAGAGTGTTGTAAAGGAAACATTCCAATATCAATTTTTTGTATTTTTCCTAGTCTTCACATAATGAAAATCTTTAGAAGGTGTTGTACATCTAAATGTTAACCACTTTCCCATAATCACTTTTAATAATCTCATCTAGAAGAGAGTGGAGAGCATAATTTATACATATCAAACTATTTATCACCTTGTGGGAATAATTTGTTGAATTAGTGACCTCTCACCCTCACATCCCACCCAATGTCATGAATTAATTGGGACAACATGTAATTGTCATGAAGTTCCCACCTAAAATTATTGTGCACCTCCATGAGATACCTAAAGTACCTAGTGTGTCATTGTCCTTCTTTATTGATATGGTGATTGCACAACATGAGGTTGTGCTCCAAAAATAACTAGATATGCACAGATCGATTCCTTTAAAAATAGTCTAGATAGAGGACACTATAGTGACTTTATCCACTACATAAACACATCACTAGTTATTACACCATTGGATCATGGTAAGAGGAAGGTCCTTAAAGGGTGTATATCTCCTTCGCATCCTATATAATGTATGTAAAGCTAGACATGGATGTAAGACTCAAATATGCCTCAAAACACAATTCATTTTCATTGGGAAAAGCTTCAAATGGAAATTAAATACATCTATAAAATGATGAAGGATGACATGGCTAGTGATTTATATGAAAAGGAGTAGGAGAAAGAATATTTATTCTAAACAATAATGCACATTAAGAAGATATACAAAAGGTTTCCATAACAAATTTATGTAGAGCTATATTTTTTCCCACCATTAATTATTATGGATGCTATTGTTAAATAAGCCTACTCAAACGATATCACAAAAGACTTCACTATAGTGGAGTGCATGGAATCTATTCACATCGATAGCCATTGGATCTACTACCTAAAAGTCCTCTAAAATCACTTCACTATAGGAAGCACACAAAAATAAGATATAGATAGGCATTAGATGAAGAATAAATAGAAACATTGAATTCCCCTACATAGCTAACACCTATATATATTCCACCAACCTCTCTATCACTAGAAATAGTGCCAAAATTCAAGAAGATGACTTTAAAGTGTCCAATGAACCTAAAGAATAGGGTGTCAAAGAAAATAGTTCAAGCATATGTGCCTACACATTCTCCATCATAGTTTGATGATCTGATGATAGAAATTGAAGAAGTCACAATCAATTCACTAACACTAGAGGAATAGAAGGCTACATAGGAAGAGTTGGGAAGGGCCATAAAGCATCAATGAATGAAGGAGTATAATAGATATAATAAATAATAGGCTTGAAAAAAATAAGCTATTGAATAACAAAATAATGGGTTGCAACACAACCATCATCCAATAAAGTTGAATCTCGACCATGAGCCAAGGATGCACAGGTGTTTCCTAAAAAGGCTAAAGTGCAAAAACTATAGCAAATGTAAGAGGAGGAGATGTGAAATAAATATGTTAAGGATGATGAAGCCAAAAATTATCAAACCACTGATGAAATAGCCAATCAATAGGCTATAAAGGAGGCAAAGAAAAGGTAAGATATTGTTGATGTAACCAAAAAGTAGATTGAATAAGAAGAAAGGCATAAGAAAGAAGAAGAATAAAAATAAAGGAATTAAGATGAATCCAAGAAATATAAAGAGGAAAAGGAAAGGAATAAAAAATAAGAAGAAGAAGAAAATAAGATTAAAGGTGATGCAAAAAAGAAAAATCAAGAGAAACAAAAGTAGAAGCGGTAAAAGGAAGGGACTACAAAGAAATAGTTTGGCAACATAGAACAAAAGAGATAAGTTGATTAAGAAGAGATTAAGTGAAAGGATACCACTAAATCAACCAAAAATAACAAATAAAGAGAGAAATAAAGGACATGGGAATAAGATGTATAGGTAATGATAGTATAGGTGGATACACAATAAGAGCCTATAAAATAAGTGTTATCAGGTGCCTAGAAAACTACATCGACTATGAGAACTATAGACCTATTACAAGTTCCTTCTTCAAATCCACTTAGGTCAAATATTTATATGTGGTATGTTTTATCCTCCTCATCTTGGTATACCACCTTTTCCTTATCCATTACTCCCTTACTATAGACCTCGACCACCATGACTATGTCTATTTTGGCACATGTGCTACCTACTATAGAGTATTCTTTGGATGTATTATAGCTACTGCTAAAAAATAAAATTGAAGGACAAATAAAATTTTATAAGTCTATTACCTAGAAAGCTATGGCTTTGGACCAATAAGCATAATTCCTAGACCTAAAAAATTAAAGTTTACACCAATAGATTCACAAAGCCAATGAAATAATTGAATATGCCTACCCTAGATTGGTCAAAGAGGTCATTGGTGATCAGTAGCTCTATGATCATAAATATCTACCACTTATGATAATGCACTTAGTTATTGACTAGATATCTATTGATAAGGTTTACCAACTCTAGGCATAAGGCCAACCTACTAAGGCTAAGACTAATAATTTATTTGAGCTACTTATAGTTTATTGACAATATGTATCTCAAGTTACTACTCAAGTATGATAAGTTATTCATCCCCAACTATATTAGAAGCATCAATTAGATGATACCTAGGGTAGTGTATAACCAAAGTTCATGTGGGCACCTACAGCACACACACTATTATAAGATATAATGCACATACATTTGACTAGATGGATATCTCTTTATAATTTGCTACCAGTTCCCATGATAGTGTTATATAATAAATTCAAAATTGGCAAAACTAAATGTTTCACAACACCTTTGTTAAGAGTATAAGTGTAGTGGTAGGCAAAAAAATTCAATAATCTACAATAAGATATCAGTGTGAAGGTGTACTCTTCCAAGGTCAAGTTGTCCAATAATGAATATGGTGACCTATTTTAGATCCTTTCTACTTAGTCTCCTCTATGTGTTATTTAGGAATTTTTATTAGATTAGAAGGAGCTTAAGGTTGATATTTCTACCTCTAATTCTTTGATCATGTCCTTTCTTAACACTGTCATATTTATTCCACCCAGTCAAATTCTAGTCATTCTCAAATAACCACAAATTTCACTTTATTATATTATTCCTTCTCCTTACATTTGTCCTTAAACCTCATCATCATTATCTATTTAGGTAATGTTGACTATCCATTTTGAAATTTTGGCTCCAATTTTTGTACTTTTGTTATTATCTTCACTCATAAGTTTTGCAAGACTAGGATGGTTGAAAACCCATAAAGGGAAGCCGCCTAGAACACAGTTTAGTTAAAAACTCACAAGGGTAGTTAAGTGGTATGCATGGAGTGAAAATTGATAAATTATGTTTCGTGTGATTTCTACAAATCTTGCTTAGCTATCTCTAGTTTTAGGCTCATTCTCTCTGCATACTAGATTCTTCACATTGATGATGTTGTCTTAGGGTGAGCTAACATTTTAATTTTGTGAGTGTTAATGAGATATTGTGTGAGAATTATAACATGTGAGTATAGGTGACATGTCAAGTGGGTTATAGTTGGTTGTCATTTGTTTCTTTTTAGGCTATTCCTAGATTCACACTAGATACATGGTGTTTCAATAACTTGGATGATGTGTTGATAGTGGGTTATGAGATAAATTACTTGGAGGTTACAAATAGCTATGAAGATACTACAAGTAAACCTCTATTATATGGAAATAGGTTATTGATGCTATTATAATTATTATCCAGTGTGTTATTGATCATAATTTTTTTTTTGTTATGTTATTAGAGAGATTATTGCACTTGTCATGTAAGACTGATTCTATAATATGTTTGTAATCAGGGTTTTATTATAATGTGTGAAGTATAAGTAATAAATGGATAAGTTGTATCTGAGCACAAGCTCATATATAGATTAATATTTATTTTTGGTTATTTATTTTCTATGAGGTATTATGATTTCAATATGTTTTCTATTATAGTTTTCTTATAAAGTACAAATCTAATTTAAGTAGTATTAGTCATAATCAGTAGATTATATATATTTGAGTCTCTACATAATCCTTTTTAGTTATATTCTTGTTATGATAATTTTTATTTTCTATCATTTCTATGAATTTTCAATTTATTTTCATCATTAGCATGTTCTAATGAATCTCAAGAACCTCTGCTAATAGGTTGATGCTTTGGTTGGTAAGCTTCTTGGTGATAGACCTAACATTGATTTTTTTTAGGCAATGGGTTGTGAGATAAAGGTGCTTATAGGATGAATGTAAATAATAAAAATGTCAAATGAATCTTTTCTTACTCTCTTTAACAATGAAAAATATTGTGCTTGATTTTTAGTGGGAGGCCCTTAATTTTTGGGATGATCTAGTTTATTCTTGAAAAAATGGAAACCAAGGTTTGATTGGGAAAAAGAGGACATAAACCTTATGTTGATTTGGGTAGGACTTCCATGGATCCTTTAGAGTTTTGGGAGGAGAACCTTTTTATTGGTATATCTAAAACCCTTGGTTATCTAATTGCATTTGATGTTTCCACTAAATATAGAACTAGCTTAGTTCATCCTAGATTTTTTATAAATGCCTTTATGAATCAAGAACTTCCTTCATTTGTGATCTTTAATCCTATCATGAGAGAATGGATACCAAAAATATAGTATGGAAAATAATCTCTTAATTTTGAAGGGTGTAAAACATTGGGTTATTTGACAAAATATTATCTATATTTTATTAAGAAATGAAAAAAACTATGTTACTAAGAAGAAGACTCAATCATGGTTAATAAAATATAAGGAGGTCACCATAAATTCCAAGCTACATGTTAACAATGGGAATGAAGTAGGGGAGAAATTGGTAATTAAAGAGAATCAAGTTAACGATTTTCAATCTCAAGCTAAAAAATACAAGGAATTGACAAAAGTGAATGATGGGTTTGAAGGGTTAGAGATCCCACCAATCTAGAGTCCCCCCTTTATTGAATATTATATCATTCTTTTAAAAAACATGGATGTACAAGATATCCATTTGGAGAGAGTGATGCATTTGTATAGTCCTCCTTAACCACTAGGGAATTATAAAAATAAGGAGATTGAAGAAGAGTTATAGCTCAAGTTAAGGAAAAAATGGATTCAAAGAATAAGGAAATCCTAGAAAATGGAGTTAAATCTCTAGAGTATGTATCTATCCTGGTAGAGGATATAAATCACAAGATACAGTGGATTATTTTAATTCTAAGCTTACTCATGTGTACTATAAAAAGTATCATTGCTTTGAATCTCTGGAAGGAGAGAATGAAGATGTAGAAGAGGTACTATGTATAGATCTAAAAATTAATTCTTCAAATTATAAGTATATCTTTAATGTGGAGAAATATGAGATTATTGAGGAAGACAATCAAGATAAAGATTTACTACAAAAACTTCAAAGAATCTCCAATTTTGTGTCTTCTCTTTGCTTGAGAAAGGATAAAGAGTAGGAAGTTGTGAATCTAAAAAAATTAAAAATTCCTCATAAACAACTAGATGTTGGATATTCAAGAAAGGTATGGAAAGTATATTAGGTAAAATCTAGAAAAAATAAGATTAAGGAGATAGCAAAGGTAACTCAAGCTACAATTCAACCTATAAGTTTCAAAAATCTTCCTAGACATTATAAATAAAGATTATTAGTTGGAATATAAGGGGTATGAACCATAAAAATAAGCATAGTAATTTTAGATATATTAGAATTAACCATATGCCTTTAATTTTAACTGACCAAAAGACTAAAATGGAAGAGAAATGGTGGAGGAGATAAAAAATAATGTTTGGAAGGATGCAAAGGTATTCAGTGTTAGTTATTTAAGTGGTTCAAGATTTAGTAACCTTCTGGGATGAAAAGGCTCTTCATGGTGATAATTTAATAAAAAAATCCTTATCAGTTGGTAGTTCTATTTAAAAATGGAAATTAAGATCTGACCTATATTTTTTCTAATATGTATGCCCCCAATTTTCCAATAGCTCATAGAAGGGTGTGGAAGAATTTAGGGGATTTTAGAGTGACTTGTGGTGATTTTAGTGGATGGTAGTATGGGATTTTAATTATCCCATTAGTCCAAGTGAAAGTAAGGGTTGTAATCAAGTATTTATGGCTAACATAGAGGACATAGTTGATTTTATTTCCAATAATGTCTTGTTTGATGTGAAGTTAAGGGGAAACCCCTTGGTCAAATATATGGCTAGGAAAAAATGTTATTAATATTAGATTTGATTATCTTCTTAATTTTAAATATTGGATATTACTTCAAGACTTATGTCTTTCAAATCTACATAGAATAGGATTAAAAAATAATCCCTTTCTACTTAATATGGATGGTAGATTCAATAAGGATAAAACTCTATTTGAATTTTATCACATGTGGTTCTCTCACTTTGAGCTTCTAGACAGAATCAAAGAATTGTGGAATATATATGTCCACGAATCGGCTATGTTCAAGTCATCTCAAAAACTCAAAATGTAAATATATGTATTAGGAACTAGAATCAAGTTACTTTTGTCTATATCTTTCATCAAAAGGAGGTATTAAGAATTGAGTTTAATAAACTAGAAGATATTTTAGTTGTGATAGGCTCAAACATAGAAAATTTAACCAAATAGAAAATTTTATTGTGTGATTATCATAATTTAGTCTCCCATGAGGAATAATTTTAGAGGCAAAAGTCCCAAATTATTTGGATAAAAGAGTGGGATCGTAATTATAAAAAATTTCATGTCTTTGTTACTATACATGAGTTATAATATAAATTCAAAAATAACCATAAAGCAAGGTGTCCATGTTTCATATTCCCTTCATATCAAGTATGAATCAATAAATTACTTTAAGAGTTTGATACTAATTTATTTTTTAATAGGATTAAGGGGGATGTATTATTATTGAATTTTCCTTCTCTAGTTACACCCTCATATAATAAAACTTTACTAAAATTTGTGATGGTTGAAGAGGTGGAGGCAATGATTTTTAACCTAAATAAGGATAAGCCTCTGAGATCACATGGCTTTCTAATAGAGTTTTTTCAAAACCTTTGGTACATCATTAAGGATAATTTGGTCAAGGTGGTGAATGAAATATTTTCTTTTGGTATGATACCAAGAGATTTTAATAACACATTCATATCCCTAATTCCCAAGAAGAGTGGAGCTATGACATTCAAGTACTTTTCCCCAATTATCCTTTTAATTCTATTTACAATATTTTCACTAAATTATAGCCTCGAGATTTCAACCATTGATTAATAAGCTAATATATATAAATCATGATGGCTTTGTCCCTAGGTGATAGATCCAAGATGTAACAATAGTGGTGCATGAGACCATCCACTCTATAGAAAAGACTAAAGAGGTTGGTATGATTTGTAAACTTGGCATGATTAAAGAATATGATAGAGTATACTAGGAATTATTGGGCATAGTGTTAGATAAATTTGGATTCCATACTCATATTAGACTATTGATTTTTAGTTGTGTTTATTTTGTTATGTTTTTGATAATTTTCAATGGTAGACAAATTGGATTCTTTGACAATAATCATGGTCTAAAATAGGGAGATCCATTATCTTCTTTTTTCTTCTTCTTAATGGTGGATTCTCTTAATAAGGAACAGTTGGTTGTATTAAAGTAAGGGGATTTGAAATATTTTTAGGATGTTAATGCAGTTCATCCCACTCTTCATCAAAAAAAATTGGATGATAAAATTTCTATTGATATTTCTTTAGTTATGGAAGCTAAAGTTTTGAAAAATATTCTAACTATTTATGAATAGGTTTCCAAAAAAATTGTTAAACTATGACAAAAGTATGATTTTATTTATGAATTCCTTAGTGGTAAGAATACATAATTTATCTCAAGTTCTAGGTTGTCAAATTAAATCTTTGTCATCAATGTACTTGGGTATGCCCTTGTTTGTTGGTCTAATGTTGATTAATCTTTGGAATCCACTACTTGATAGATTTTAGGAAAACTAATCATAATGGAAATGAGCTATTATATCTCAAGTGGGAAATATTTTGTTAATAAAAAGTGTTTTCCAAAGCCTCTTAGTTTATTTAATGTATCTATTTAATATTCTTAAGTTTATTCAATAAAAAATGAATAAAATTTAGAAACATTTCTTGTGGATGGGAGTAGAGGAAAAGCATAGATTCCTTCTAGTTGCTTGGAAAAGGTTGTTTCAACCCAAATAATCTAGTGACTTAGGTTCAATAGTTTTTATTTTTTTATTAAAGTGTTGGTGGAAAATATTTTTGAGAGATTTATAAAATAATCTAACCAATGGGTAAGTATTTTATAGGATAAATATTTAGAGAACATAATGTCAATTATTTTTCTTACTAAAGAAACTACTATCAGAGCCTCTGTAATATGGAATTTATTTTTTAAAAATAAGGATATAATTATTAAAGGATGCAAATGGAAAATTGAAAATGGTCTTAATTTTAGATTATGGGAAGACTCATAGATCCTTAATCACCCATTGAAAGAACTATAACCATGGCATTAAATACAAAATGATTATGGTATTATGGTGGCTAATTATATCTAGGTACACAATGGTATAAAATGCTATAAATGGCTTCAAATGGAAAATATGGATGAAGAATTAACATGTATTATTTTAGACCTTAATATTCTTCTTAAAAGAGTTCATATCACTAATATAATAAAGGAAGATTAATTAGTGTGGTTTTCACAATGACGTTTTTTTCTATACATATAATATGAATAAACTAATAGAACAAAGTTCACCTAGAGTTTAACATGGAAACATGTAATGAGATTCATAACTATGTTACAACTAACACATGAACTAGACCAATTGCATAACTCATCAATGGATTATTTAGGAA
Source organism: Torreya grandis (assembly GCA_037957365.1). Classification (NCBI taxonomy): domain Eukaryota; kingdom Viridiplantae; phylum Streptophyta; class Pinopsida; order Cupressales; family Taxaceae; genus Torreya; species Torreya grandis. The sequence goes on from JARHVA010003981.1 coordinate 74,687, forward strand.
GTATTTTAACCATCTAGAATTTGGATAGAACTAAGTCAATGTGGTCTTACCCACTCACCTCTATCTATGTGTTATGCTTCTACCTTCCTAATGGAGTCACTAATGACTTATGCCCTTACTCAAGTACTTGTATAGGCTATAAAAAAGCTAGTACCTTAAGGGTAGTTTCAATAAAGTTCAAAAAATAGAGGTAGAATAAGATTAGATTCAACAAAAGAATCATAATACTAAGATTGATTAAGTTTAATTTACAAAACACAAGTAGTATAAATAAAACAAAAGAAATAGACTATTTACAAAAGCAATGAAAAGCAATTTAACACCTTTTCATTTCACAAGCAAACTGACATACTAGGTTTAAAATAAGTGTTATAGGAAGTATGTAATATTTGAGGGATGTTTCAAAAACCATGTTCAAGTTTAGTTTATAAACATCCTACCCTTTACAAGTAGCATAAAAGTTCATGATAAGCTTTTCTAAGGAGTTTATAATGACTTAGGTTAGATTTAAAATTCCCTTATTACTAACATAAATGCCTTATGAGTTAACCAACTTAATACATATTAATATCCTCATAGACTAAATATACTTATGTTAAGTCTAGATCAATTCTTGTTCTTAAATATTATTGCCAATTTAAATCTAGCATACCATAAGATTAACTTAATCTTAATGATAATTAATTATAATGAATTAATTTAAGAGCTACCTATACATTCCATGGAACATAATAGTGCTTAGTAATTAAAAGTGAAAAGATTATCTTCTAGGAGACCTTTTAGAAGAGATGAACATATTAATTACTTAAGTAATTATTCCATCTTTGTCTTCATCACACATTTTATTAAGTTATTACAACTTTTCACATAAGTATTAAATTGAATTCAATCCATTAATTTTACCAATAAAACTATAAGGATTTAATTTAACTAAAATGTATATATAGTTAAAGTCCAAGTCTTAATGAAGTATCAACACTTTCATTATTTACTCCATGACACACATAGATTTCATAATATATATGGTTTTAAAAAGTTCATTTGAATATAACTTTAAACTTCACCCAATTTTATTGCATTACAATAGATATTGCAAGTAATCATATTCAAATAATAATGTCACTAAGCTTATACAAATTTATGATTGTAATGAAATTATACAAAGTAACTTTAATATACTAGCATCATGTTTCAGCTTTATATACTCTATACAATAAAAGAATCATGCCATACTCAAGTTAATTTTTACAGATAAGTTCAAACATTATTATTTGCATATTAAAATAATCAAGTAGTTTCTCAATCAAAAACTAATTATTTACAAGTACAGACCAAAGACATGAATACAATTACTGATCATGAGTCAACATAAAACCAATATTTTATAACAACTCAAGATGCTACAACATTCAAATCAAATTCCCAAACTACTTAATCCAATTAATTGTTTAGCTATCAATACAAGATAAAAAACTCATAACTATGTTCATCTATCAAAGTATCTATGAACAAATTTAAATTCATATTAAACTAGTAAAACTAGATTAATTAAATAATCAAAGAGTCAACTATAATTATGTATTGAATCAAACATACATGAAAATGTTGTCAAGAATCTAGAACATAAAGCTCTGATACCAACTGTCAGGATCTAGGAGCACAATTGATTACCTTTGTATGAGCAACTAAACACGGAAGTTAACTAGAAGCAACAAGTAACTAGAAATCAAAAACAACACAGAATATGAGAGACAATACCCAATTGTATTAATACTCTTCCAGAAGGAAATACAACAAAGAAGATGCCACAATCTTCTTTACACTCCTCTAGGGCTCCCACACCTCTAGGGCATATAAACAGTAAATCTTTTCAAGAGATCTCTCTCTCAATCATGGTCACAACAAATAACTCAAACACAGAGTTGTTGTTCACCTCCAACCAATCAGTAACAATACTACCAATACACCGAGTATACACACATACTCAATCGAGTACACAATGCACTCCAAGTAGATCTCCCATGAACTTGCAACAACCTACAAATCAAACTGATCTTACTTACACATGTAGATCTCACCTGATCTTGCTATACTGTAGATCAACCTGGCCTTGCACACCTACCGACCTAGATCATACACACATGAAGAACCCTTTTTGACCTCCTTATGGGCATTTGAGACTCATTCATTACTTGTTGTCCACCCAAATTCTCTGTCAGTGACCAATCTCGGTCATCTCCAGGTCTGTGCCTAACCGACGTCAGTTCTTGTGTGACCAATGTCGGTCACTGTCTGACTGACATCGGTTCTTGTTCGACTGATGTTGGTTCCTTTCTGATTGATGTTGGTGTCTTTGTTTTCTTGAGTGTGAAAATTCTTTCCCATGAGCTCATTTTGGATCATTACCTCATCCAATTCAATATTGCCCTACACAGAATTCTTCAGCTTCTTAAGCTGATCACTATACATCACCTTCTCATTGAAAACAACATCATGGCTTCTAATAATTTTGTTAGTTCCTAGATTCCACAACCAAAATCCAAAATCTCTAGAGCCATAACCAATAAAAGTGCACCTCATAGACTTAGCATCCAGCTTCTTTCTATTTTCCTTATCAACATGCACAAAAGCTTCAGAACTAAAAACTCTAAGAAATGAAAGATCTACCTTTTTACCTATCCAAGCCTCTTTTGGAATTCCACCATCCAGAGTAGTAAAGGGTCCTCTGTTAATCAGGTAAACTATAGTATCTACAGCTTCTACCCAAAATTGTAAGGGCAAACTAGCATGCAACCTCATACTCTATGCATGCTCCAATATTGTTCTATTCATCCTTTCATCAACTCTATTTTGTTGAGGTGTCCTTAGAACCATCCTTTCCCTGCGTATTCCACTCATAAAATAGTAACTATTGAACTTATAGCTGTAATACTCACCACCATTGTCAAATCTAAGACACTTCAATCTCAAACCTATTTCATTCTCAACTAAAGCTTTCCATTTCATAAATGTGTCAAAAACATCAGATTTCTTCCTTATGCAATAAACCCATACCTTTCTTGTAGCATCATCAATGAAAGAAACATAATACTGTGATCCTCCAATAGAAGCTACCTGAGCTAGTCCCCACACATCTGTGTGAACAAGCTCCAACTTGTGCTTCTTTATTGACCCAGTTTTAAGAAATCTCACTCTCTTCTATTTCCCAAAAATACAATGCCCATAGAAATCTAGATCTATGCTTTTCAAATTTGAAAGCTTACCTTTTGACTTAAGAACTTTCATTCCCTTCTCACTCATGTGGCTGAGCCTACAGTGCCACAACTTTGCATCTACATCTAAAGTAGATAATACAAAAGGAGAATAATCAGTAATACAATTACATAAATAGAGAGTACCTACTCTCTTACCTCTGGCTAATACAAGTGCACCCTTGGTAAAATTCCAAGATTTGGCTGTGAGAGTTACTGTGCAACCCTCATCCCCTAACTTTCCTATAGAAATTAGATTCCTCTTCAGGATGGGTACATGCATGACATCTTTCAACACCCATGTGTTGCCATTCTGCAATTTCAGCTACACTTTTCCTTTGCCAACAATTTTACAAGGCTCATCATCCCATAAATAGACTTTTCCAAAATCTCCCTAGACATAATCATTGAAAAAATCTCTATTTGGGGTAGCATGGAAAGAAGCACCAGAATCTACAACCCAAGATTCTATTCTATTATCCAAAGAAAGTATAAAAGCATCTTGTGCAACAATACCTGCAACTTTTGCTTCTTCATTACCTTCATGCTGATAGTCTTCTCTAACTTTCAACCAACAGTCTTTCTTTGCATGCCCTTTCTTTCCACAATTCCAGCAGGTTATCTTTCTTTTTCCATTTCTAGATTTGGATCTATTGCTCATCTTTGACTTAGACCTTGATCTCCCTTGCTTGTGCCTCTCTTTTTGCCTTCCCCTACTTTCAATACTTAAAGCATTACCTGATGTCTCCTCTGTGCTTTTCTTGCAAATTTCTTCATTCAAGATTACACTAACAACATCATCTACTTTCAAGATATTTATAGCAGATGCAGTATTACTAACTACCATTACCAAACTATGCCAACTTTCTAGTAAAGAGCATAAAATTAAGAGAGCCATAATTTCATCATCAAACACTATTTTGACTGAATTTAATTGATTTACTATTGCATGGAAATCATTTAGATGAGTAGATACATATCCACCTTCTTGCATATGTAAATTAAATAATTGCTTCATAAGATATACCTTATTTGAAGCTGAGGGCTTTTCATATAAATTTGCTAAAGTATCCATTAACTCTACCATTGACTTTGCCTGTGACAAGTTGGAAATCATAGAAGATGCCAGGCTCAACCTTATAGATCCCAGAGCCTTTCTATCAAGAACATTCCATTCTTCATCTTCCATATCTATGGGCTTGCTTGAAACTCCACCCAATGGTAAGTATAGATCTTTTTGATACAGATAATCTTCTATTTGCATCCTCCATAATTGCTAGTTCTTGCCATTGAACTCCTCCATTCTTAGTTTACTTTCTTCTCCCATTGCTTTACTCCCACTCAAACAGAAACCCCTGTGAGTGACCTGTAATCAAAACACATAAACAGATCTAAACCACCTGTTAGTGAACTTGAGCTCTGATACCACTTGTCAGTTGGTATCACTTGGTGAACTAGCAACCTAGCTCTGATACCACTTGGTAGGATCTTAACAAGAACAATTGATTACTGTTGTGCAAGCAATTAAACATGTAATTAATCAGAAGTAATAAGTAACTAGAAACTAGAATCAGCAAAGAACAAGAGATACAAGAAACAATGAAAACTTGTATTAAACTCTTCTCAAAAGGAAATACAATCAATAAATCTCTCTTTCTTCCACATGTCTTAGATGTACAGATATCTTTCTTTCAAGAGTTCTCTCTCACAATTACAAACACAATTCAGCTACTTGAATTGTCTGTTACATCATACAAACTATGAAGATCTATCCCTATTATAAAGAATTAGGGATCATGAGCTATGCATTCTCCACCATTAGATACACCTCCTAATCAAAGGTCAAAATCAGTCCTACCAAAAATAGAAACACAAACTTAATACCAATAGTTCAACTTATCATGCAAACAATCCGTTCATCCCACGAAAATAGAATTTTGGAACACACAGGTGACCAACATCGGTCCCTATCAGTCTACACATGACCAACATTGGCCGATCCATAACTAACACCGACAGCTCCCAGTCGACACCTGACCGACGTCGGTCAACCCTAACCAACGTCAGCGATTGTGTAACTCTAGCAACCTTGCAATTCGCTCATTGGTGAAGCTTTTAGCTCCACACCTTAACAAATGTTACATCACTTTGTATAAATAAAACTATGACAAATAACATGAATTACAACCATAATAATTACATTAAAAAATCAATTCATTTTCTACCAACTGTCATAACTCAAAGTAAAAAGAAATGAATCCAATCATTGCACACAATCTAATAAAGATAAACCCACCTCACTAGTCCCAATGAGCCTAACCATAAGTGGCCCTAGACCACCCTAACCATTAGTTGGATATATATTAGGGAAACAAATAACCCATGGAGAAAGGATTATGAAATAAATTGAGCTTTACAATGTTCAAACAAACAACAAACTAAAAGAAAATGAAACACATAAACAAACACACCAAGATCCATTAACTTAGTACATAATTATGACTACAACTCTCTTTTTGAGCTTTTTGATTTATGGGCCATATTATATTATATAATATAATATGCCTCATAAATTTATTAACCTACATGGTAGTCATCTTCCCATATTAACTAGATTGATGTTTAGGAGTTAATATAAAACTCGTAAAAAGAAGATAAGAAACTTAAGCAATTAGAAATTAATAAGTTAAAACTTACATAAAGCTACAGGTCATATTATTGACCAAAATTGACTTTACTAAAAATAGTAAAAACTTAAAGGTTAACTACAATGATTAACAAAATCATAATAAATAAAATAATCAATGGATCAAAGATCTCAAAAATAAGTCAACGTAATCATGAACCAAGAACAATTTCCATTATCATTTGCATAAATAATCCATTAATTCAACATGATTTCATAAACCTAGGTCAAAATAATAATGACTAAAAAATTCAACAAAAGTCAAACAATCATTTAGACAAAATCAAATAATAATAATAAATTATTTTCTAATAAACCCCTAAAATAATTTCAAACCCCTATTGGGACTTCATATGTCATTGCCCCTATATTTGGCCATAGTTTGAAATAACTATCAAGATTTTTATTTTTATTTTTAAAAATGTATTTCTTAAACCTAATTATACCCAAGTTAGGGTTTTTAAAATAACAAACCAAATAAAAAACCCATTTTTCTTAACCCAACCATAGACATATGGCTTCTAAAACACAATAACAAATTAATCAACATTACACAGTTGAGCATTAAACAATCATATAATCATAATAATGATGTAATGGATTTCATAACAATAACAACCACCCCATTTAATATTTTAACTTAAAAACAAATCATGCACAGTTCATAACAAGTCATAGCCCTACTCAGGAAAACTTCTTTCTAGTAGTGCACAACCAAAAACATATGCATAGTGACTAAACATAATCATTTTACATAAATCCATAGCCCCTAAAAATAATGACTTTTTAATAGAACAAACAACCATTCCACAAACCAACATTATATATAAAAAGTGAGTAACAATCATAGCCTTATGAATATATAATTGTAATAACTAGTAAAAAGGCAAAAAGCTTTAACAAAGCCATGGCTAAGTCATCTATGGCCACCATGTTAAAAAAAACACAACAAAAAAAATATGGCCCTAGCTAGGGTTTTACATTGAAATATAACAATGTAGAAACCAATACTAACATTTATGGCTAAAGCCCTAGCTTATTTACCATTCAAACTACATTTACAAAATCAACACAGAATGATAAAAACATTAGTTACTTGGTTAATGGAAGTTGAACATAAAATAATTCCTCTTCTCTTATAGCCTCCAATTTATATTCCAAAACACAACACTCAAAATCCCATGTCATTCAAACAAACCATTCAAATAATAAATAAAAAAATAAACCCCATATAACTCTCCATTACTCCTACATGGATGTCAAGATAAAAGAATTGAACTATAGTTCTAGCTCCTAAAAATCCTCATGTGGAACTCCCTTACATTCACCTTGGATGCCATGCCAAAAATTTTGGTAGACTTTCCCCAAGACTTCAAACTCTTCAATACTATGTCCAAAATGAAAGCAACAAAACCCAAGAACCCAAAGAAGCATCTTGAACCCTTATGTATGGTATTTCAAGCCAATACTATGAACCCATCAAAACATAATCAACTAATTACCAATTCCCCCATGTGGGTCGATTATCTTATCAAAATGCCCCCAAGCCAAACCTTGGCTTTAACAAACATGCCAAACAAAAAATACAAATCAAGGTCTGTTCAATAAACTCAAACCCTTAGTGCATAAGCCTTTAAACAAAGCATAGTTAATATGCATTTAATATAGTCTATAACTAAATATGTTTATATTGAAAATTTAATTCAATAGTCTTAAGACATGAAAAATGAAGTAAGATATCAAAAATCAAAAATAACTATAAGCACATGATCAATTATGTGACTGAAATAGACTATCAAAGTTGATAAGCATAGAGTCTAGGAAAACATAAAACACCAAAATGATATAAAATGATAATATCAATAAGAAGACAACAATCACCAAATAAATGACTCAAATAATGATGATCTTAGAAATGGTAACATCGAATAAAATGATGTTTACACAAACGTAAAAACTGACTCAAATCAAATAATAATGAAATCAATAATAAAATAATAACACATAATATTTAACTAATAAAAACATAATTAATAAATCATTAATACCAATAAGCTCAAATTTATGTTAGAATTCATTATTTCATTTATCCACATTATTTTTCCATATTTCCCTATTGCTCAAGTTTGAACATAACCTATCTCAAGGACATGTTCTTTTAGTCAAAAAATACTATTAGTAGCATCTAAACATTAAAGTATAATAAATGCAATAAAAATTTTAAATAATACATTGAACTAAATAATGAATTAGTACACATTATGCAGACATCAAATGTTGTAATGAAAATTTCATCCATAATTATCTTAATAATTATAATGAAAATGTATTGATGTAGTTTACAAAACTATAACACAATAATAAAACAAAAAAATATGTCTTAAATATCTCACAACTAAACTGTATCAACATAAATGAATTAAATGTAGGTCAATAAGGGTCATGGTAGTGGTCAGATTGGTAAGATGGGTAGTATACTATTAGATCAAGCTACACATAATTGATTCCATAATTTGATGAGGAGGTTCCTTGGTTTAAGATTTGGGATAAGTAACTCATTCTTAAAATTAATTTCTTCTTATGGTTGTATATTTAGAATAAGATCCTAATAATGGATAATCTATGTAAAATAGGCCTAATTCTAGTCAATAGATGCATCCTTTGTAAGGTAAAATATGAATCAATATTTCATTTTCTAATAGAGTGACCTTTGTGTTTAAGGTTTGGAGGATTGTTATAGAAATTTTTCATGTTTTTTTATCTCATCCTTCATCTTTTCCTAATTCATGTCTAGTGTAATTATCACCATTTGCTAACCAATAGTTAAAAAAATTATGGGCACAAGCTTCTCCCCATCTTCTTTGGGGGATCTTGAAAGAATGCACCAATAAGATTTTTAAGGGCTTAATAATTATATAAAAAGAGTCACCATTATAATAATTAATTTGTTGATTTAAATCTTTTAAAATATTAAATGGGTTAAATAAGCAATCTTTTTTTTAAGAAGTAGTGGTACAATACTAGAACATTATTCTTGAAAAAATAAATTATGTGGATCCTAAAGTGTTACTTAGAATGAATATCAAATGGTTGTTTCCTTCACCTAGATGGGTTAAGATTAATTTTGATGGGTCCTCAAAATGGAACCTTGGAATGAAAGGATTGGGTGGTGTCTTGAGAGATGAACAAGGTCAAATGATGGTTGATTATGAGGGAAGTATGGGTGTTTAGATAAATAATTTGGTATAATCACTAGCTTATTTGTGGGGATTATAGTTGTATAAGGATTTAGGATGAATTAATTTGGTAGTATAGGGTGATTCTCTCAATATCATCAATTGTCTTAGAAATATAAACAATACAAGCTGGATAATTGACCATATCATTGAAAAGATTTTGTGCATTATCAACACCTTTTAAGAGGTCTACTTTCAACATATATACAAGGAAGGAAATCAATTGGTATATACATTTGTTAATAGAGGAGTATGGCCCCTAGTTTTAGGATATGGTACATAGGATAAGAGATTCATACCCCTATTAATGATATTATCATTAAATAAATTTTAAACAAGTCTTCTTAATACTCTTCACTAGATTTATTTTTTTGGCTTTAATTTTGATTTGATGCTTTATTCTTATGATATTTATAATAATAATTACACTTAGATAAGGGCCAATTATTATAACAAGATACATAATGTCAACATGTGTGAATCTTATTATGTGTTGTCCTGCTATTTAGTTCACATGTGTTGGAATGATGTTTCTAATTGTGTGTTGGTTGAGATATTTTTACAGATCTTTGCCCATGTTTTAGGGATTATCTATTTTATCTTCTCCTCTATAATTGGTGTCTACTATCAATTAATAAAAATGAGATGTGGCTTGATTAAGATGGATAAATTATCAGCTAAGAAATTTAAAAATAATGTGAAGGTCTAAGAGATCATGCATACCATCAATTTAAGTAACTTCATCGATAAAATTAAGGGAAGGATGAGCATATCTCAAGGAAGTTTTACTAAAGTCTAGAAGGATTGTGTTGCGGATATAAAATATATGTCAATGGAGATAACATAAGGTTTGATTTCCTAGGTGATGAGATTGAAGGTCAAAGACACTGAATATATTAAATAAAACAAATATTATGAGGAGGAGGTGGTTAAATTCTTGGTTTAATATTAACTACTAACATAATATCAAAGAAGATATATGTGGGAGGATTTTCCACTACCCTATGATGTTGTAGTCTAATAAGGGATGATGTATGTTACAATAGAGGGTAGATTCATTTTGTGCATTAATATGGTTTCCCCATTTTGAACTACTTTTGTCACCAAAATCCCTTGAGTCTTCCTTTTTACATATTACATTCAATGGAGAATTATCTATTAGAGTTTAAAATGGGAAATAATAAATTTCCTTTACATCAAGTTGTAATTTTATTCATTTGCAATTTTTTTAATGCTTTAATCCCTGCTCCTTATTTTCCCACTATGAGGAAGGGAATTTATATGGCTTCAAAGGGTTCTAAAAATAATATTATAAGTAAATTTAAAAATAATAAGGTGATTCAAAATACTAAATCCATTGATCTTGATAAATACAACAAATATCAAGAGAAATCAAAGGAGAATGAAGAACCTGTGAAGCATGTGGAAGGGGAAATGTATAATTTTATTGGAATTGAGGAATGTGTGAATGATAATGACACTAAAATCATGGGTTATAATGAAAATAAATTATAGGAGGTATTGGAATGTCTATCTTCTTAAAGAGAGGTGTAGGGATTAAGAATGATCACTAAGAGAAGGATTTACCTAAAGGTAAGGAAAAAATTCAGTTAGATTTTAAAATTATAGAAAACAATTTTAAGAATTAGCATAAGATTTCACAAATTGAAGAGGAGGTATACCTGTATAAATCCTTTCTACAATGGTTTATGAAATACAATTCTCGACTTAAGGAGGTAATAAATAAAATGGATCATAATGATGGAATTTTCTATACCAAAGTTGATTTGATGGAGATGAATCTTTAGGTTCAAATTTTGATAAAGAAAGTGGATGAAATAGAAAGAGAGAATGATAATCTCAAAGAAAAAAAATTTATTGCTTGTTGATTTCATTTAGGTTATACAAAACTACATGTAAAGTGTGCAAGGCCTAATGAGTTTGGTTAAAAGTAAGAATTAATATCATGGTAATGTTAATTAGGATAATAAGAGGAAAGGTTTAGATATGGAGAAACAAGAGCCTTATATTTATTAGTAAATGGAGACTATTTTCAAGAATATCATGGATAACTATGTGAAAGCATATGAGGCATGGAAATACCCTAGGTTTTAGCTTCAAGATGTTTTTTCACTGTTTTCTAATTGTTTTTGTGTATCTTTTTTAGTATATGGGTTTTTGGTGTCTCCTTAAGTAGGTGTACATATGTTTTATAGTTTATATACCAAGCTTACATGCTCTATGTAAAGGGTAGAGTCATTGTTAAAAACCCCCTTTTACCATTAATAAATAAAAAATTAGACCAAGATTTGTTTTAATCCTATCAATCCTAGGGAATATAGCAATGGCATGCATACTTATGGTATTATCCAATTATATTTTACTCCATTTAGAATAATTTTTCCATAATCTATGCTTAATGACACACCATACTTCAATGATAAAGGTAAAAATCTATGATAAACACTTTATTCAATACTAATAAACCAAAAAAGCCTCTTGGTATAGCTCAAACTACTTTTAAAAACTATGGAATATGATACACATGTGCAAAGAAAATGTGATATAAAGGTCAATAATTAACAAGAAAGGAATAAGATATCTAAGAACTAATTATCCCAACTCATAATCAGTTAAAACTATGCCTTGGATATAGTAAGAAGACCCAATATAAATAGATACCCTTCCAAATGGATCACATAACTCTTAGCATTATGATCAGTGTATTGCTTTAATGACCAAACCTTTTTGTACTCACTTGTCCAAGTGAAGTAAATATCAACCAAACAAAGTAACTATTATTATATCTTAAAAAATTATAGAACCTAAATTAATTCATGAATATACTTAGAATGATATTATTACTCTTAAAAATATTTAAATCGATGAAGTTTTTCACGAATATGTGGGGTCTTATTAAAATTTACCATCTTTTCATCATAAGTCTAGATTACCTATAACCTAAATTAACTTGCATTATTTTTTCACTATGAGCCTTCCCATTTTGATTATGGAATTCCATTATATGGTCTCAATTCCTTACATACCACTCCATATATTGGGGACTATTCCACACTATTGAACAAAACAACAACCAAATTCAATTATGGTACTAAAGAAGATCTTAAAGTTGTGTTACTAAGTTTATATATGAAACCTCGATATGCTTAGGATATGATATTATAATATATATGGGTTGATGGATATTTGACATGTGGTACACATCCTATGTAGTTAGTTTTATGAGTAAAATATACATGATGAAATGGATAACTTGTGGAATTTACTATATAGGGAAATGAGTCCACCTACATTGGGACTATGAGTTTACCCATCCAATATTAGTAATATAAACTTAGTAATAATTTGGATATAATTATAAACAACATCAATTATGTAAGAGTATTCTATTTTTCATAAGGATATTAGATATGTCCCTCTCATAGTGGAATTGAGGAGTTATTCCTTCCTATAGGAGTATTATATATTGTTTCCCTACATTAAGGGTTGTTATTATAATTCTAAATGTTTGACATATTAGGGCATCTTGGCCCATAAACATATCATGTGTGTTGATATTAATTATATTTTTTCATCTTATTTGTATTTTTTTACATTATTAAATGTGATTATCTTAACATTTAGTATCAAATAAATTTGTAGGGTCATGTCTCAAAGCAAAAGATTATTCCACAAAATATACACTTTTTTGGGAAAAGTGGGAGAAAATTTATTGTTATTTTTTTTCAAATATGGGTCGTATTTATTGTAGAGGGTTGTTATCCTCACATATATATAATAATGATAATATTTTTAGATGTATATAAACTTAATCTGTATAGCTTTGTGAAAATTTCTTTCACTAATTACTTTGAGCAATATCTAAGGAGATATGACATTTTTAATTTGAACTTATCATATCCATAGGGAAATATGCCAATACATTTGTTTGAGGTGATTTTTTATATTTTGGAAAATGGATTTAAATTTAATTTTGAAAATTAAAATTTCATCAGCTTTGGAGCTTATCTACCGAGATATATCAATTATAAGTTATTATTTTTTGGAATTGCGAGAAAAAGGTAAAATATGGTCTTGTGCCTTCATATGCACATATATTTTGGGTCAAGTGACCAATTTAGGTGAAATTTTTAATTATAAAATAGAATTATAAATATTTAAATAGGTGATTATTTTTAATTTTTATTAAGTATTTGAGGGAGAAAATGTCTCTATAATCTAACATTTGTTTTCAACCTAAAAACCTAGTTTTCATGAATTGTGGATCATTAGTTTCAAATTTTCTATAGAGATGATTATATTGATGCTAGATAATGGTGGTTAAAATTAAATGGGATAAATTTTAATTAATAATTTTTTAAATTAGGTTTGTCATTTCACCTCAAATGTTATGCATTTAGTTGGGTTTTTTAAATACAAAAAGAATGCAAGAAATTTTCATGGGAAGAAATAAAAACCATTTTCCTAAATTGATGGGACATAGAAGAAAAAGATGTTGAAAAAGAAAATGAAGAGAAAGAAAATAATGATGATCATGAAAAGGTGTAAAATGGTGATGATGTGTAATAAGAGGAACATAATGATGAGGAGGCTAAAAATTATGTAGAAGGAGTAATAGAGGATCATGATGAAGAAGGAGAGATGGAGGATTAGGGTTCAAATAGTTTAGCTAAAAATAAAGAAGCTTCAATATTTAAATTTCATGGATGAATTGAAAATAATATCATTGTCTTCATAAAACCTAACATTAAGTTTAAATTCATCAACATAGATATGGATCAACATATACAGGTCCAAATAAATAATATCAAGGAAGCTCAAGTAGATGGTATTTAAAGCTCATTATGTACAAATATGTTTTGTGTTCATAAATGCATATTGTGGATATGCATGGATTGGCTATTGTTTTTTATTATCCTTGGTTATATAAATTGTAATAATCAATATTAATGTGTATAATAAGCTTATTAAGTTTTGGTACAAGATAAATAAGGTCACTTTACAAGATATAACACTTATAAGAACACAAGAAAAGGTCAAGGGAGAGCATGAGGATGAATTTAAAGATAGTTAATAAGAGCATAAGGAATAATTATAATAAGAACAAGAAGAAAATGAAGAAAATTTTCAATAAGAAAAGAACACTTAATCTACTAAAGAAACAAAGACATTAAAAAAAGAAAATATTAAAGAGGAAAATAAATAAAAAGAATGGGTTGACAAGGTCAAAGTATTATAAAAGTGTACAAAGGTCAAGGCATATAGACACCAAAATCATTATAAATTAAAATAGTCATAGAGGCAAGTTAAAGAGCATCATATATATATATATATATATATATATATATATATATATATATATATATATATATATATATATATATATATATATATATATATATATATATATATATATATATATATATATATATATATATATATAGGTAATAAGAGGAAAACTAAATATGGTTATACATGGACTCAAATGAGAAATAATATTAGACATAAAATCATAGGATTAATCATTATAGTTATGCATTGAAGAAAAGGAAGAAAAAATATTGTCATGGATGGAATTAGAGCAGTGAAATAAAATCAATAAATATTTTTAGAGAGATATCACTTATAAATATCACATATGGGTGGTTGGATGAGCGAACATGGTGACAAGTGTGTAATAATTTAAAGAACAATAATTTATTTATTTGTTCTCATATTTCAAGGATGAAACATGTCATAGAAGGATGTAATGTTATATACCTAGGGATATGATATTGTAATTTATATGGGTTGATGGAGATGATAACATGTCATGCACATCCCCCAAAATATTTTATATTGGTAAAATATATGGGGTCAAATGGGAAACTTATGGAATTAATTATATTGGGTAATGAGTTGGACTACATTAGGATTAGGAGTTTACCCATCCATTGTTAGTGATATATATATATATATATATATATATATATTTATATTTATATTTATATATATATATAGGTAATAAGAGGAAAACTAAATATGGTTATACATGGACTCAAATGAGAAATAATATTAGACATAAAATCATAGGATTAATCATTATAGTTATGCATTGAAGAAAAGGAAGAAAAAATATTG